>BRZM01002176.1:133588-179104 GCA_033238685.1 Lates japonicus
TTGTTGCCGCTGGATTTCTATTTGAAGTTACGTATTGCAGCGATGTTTCATTAACAAATAGGCTTTGGTGTGCTCTGGTGAATAATAACTGAATGTCTGGGTGTGGGGCTGGCTGATATCAAGCGTGCAGGCGCACAGGAGGCAGTGGCATGGAGGAAGGCTGGGACCACCATGCTTAGCTGGCCCTAAGGCTGATGGCACCAGGCTGGGGCCGCATCCATTTCACTCAGTATTTGACTCTGTTCACATAATTGATAGTGTATGGTGTCGGGTATTCAATGCGAAATGTTTTTTGTGAGAGATTGGCATGTGGATCAGGAGTGTGGTGCAAATTTTGCGGAAAAATTTTCCATTTCCTGATTAGCAATCTATGTGTGGTTATGTGTCTTTGTTTGCAGGCATAAGTGACTTATGTTTGCTGGGCCCTATGGTTTAATCTGTGCAGGGTTGCATGTGAAAAGCTATGTTACCCCTGTGTTGGATTAAGGAAATAATACAAGCTTTTAAATCTCTGTTGCGTGCTGTTAAAAATTCAATGTCTGACTCTGCTTTGCTCATATTCATCTTTTATAATAGTTTGAGTAAGTCTTGTCTCCATTAACACCAAATTTTTAATCAATTTCATCACCTTCCTGTGCTTTCTCTTTGGCCGCTTGACGAAGAATTCAATGAATAAAAGAAGGCGGATCCAGGCCAGGACGATCAGGAGTACACCATGGCTGAAATCTCATAAGCCTTTGCAGCAGTGATGGGCTGACTCTTTCTCGCTCAAGTAACCCTCTCTGTTTTCCTCATCTTTTCTCTCGAGATATACTAGTACCTGTTAGCGTATTATGTAGTCAGGGATCTAGACACCAAACTTATTGGTATTGGTGGTCGATTTTTATCTGCTTAATAACTCTTGCTCCATCCCATAAACTGTCTACCGCTCCACCTCACTGCACCCCCTCGCCACACACTGGTGCCAGGATGTGGGGCAGCCATCCCCTACCCCAATCCCAACCCACTAAACTCCCTCTCTCTGAAAAAATACACATTTGTCCAGACCCTTTCACATGCATCTATGCCTCTGCCTCACTCTTACTTTGACCCTGTGCTGAGCATGTTAAACAGGGGATTTGGTCTCGATATGGACTGAATGCAAAAGGTATTCGTACATGTTTGGTGACCTTGGCAACACGGTACAAAGAAACCTCCCAGCTTATATGGCAACATGTGTGTGTTTATACGGATGATTCCCCGCGTTAATCTTGTACAAGCAAGTAACACAAGCAAAGAGAGGAGTGCTGATGCACTGAACATGAGAGCCAAGCTGCTCACAGGCTCAGGAGTCTGGTTTTGTCTGTTTCAAGGCTTAGAGATCTAGTGACCAAAGGATGTGCAGGTTTCCTGCAGTGATTTTGAGGCGGAAGAATTTAAACAATATATATTCGTCCGCATGGACGGCAGGCCGCATATGCAATTTTATGGCGAAGAACATTCGCACATTTTATATCAACCAAGCTTATCGCAGTTTATTTATAAACTTGATGATTATAGCTAGTAACTTTCATTTAGTAGACTGAAAGGTTCATGAGTCAAAACCACAGGTCATTTGTCTACTGTTCATGCATCACATGATCCAGCAGATGGGTTTGCCCAGTTGTCATCTCAATTGTTCGAAGATTGTTCATTTTCATTCGATTTATTCTCAGCTCTCAAAGGATATGAGACTGAAAGTTCATTCTTGGAAATGGTGTGACAAAGACGCAGCATATGCATGCGCGGCGGTGAGTTCATGGTGATGAACTCACCGGTCTCTGCCAGCAACAAGTTTGTATCGGCAAAAATGACTATATGTCGATATTTCGTCTTTACAGCTTGTTTCAGCTGCCCCTCATTGCAAAAATATCTTCTCTACAGTATTACCTTTTGTACTTTTACTTGTAACCACCTCTCTTGTTTTCTGGACTTTCACTGAAAGTTGCCCTGGACTGCACCTGGCCAGTAATGTCTGGAAATGTATGCGCTTGGTTGAAACTGAACATGACACCTTATCCGGCCCACACCTCACACCCGCACTAACGCATCCACTGGCGCGCTACATGCCCGGGTTTGCCCGACACATTTCCTTTAAAGCCAGCCAAAAGCTTTCTCGTCCATCCTAATAAGTCAGCATGAAAGCATTGTTTCCAGATGATACAAAGCAAAACCTCGAGGGACCTTGACCAGGCAGAACAAGTGAAGGAAAGCAAGAAAGCACCGCTTTTGCCGGGCACCTGCATTGCTGGGAGCCTCGCTTTCAATATTTTACTGCAGCAGCACACCCCTGTGTTGTATTTTATTTTTGTTATCAAATGTCAACTGCTGGGGAGGAACTGTAGGCTACATAGCACAGAGGCTGTATAAAATGAAAAGGTGGAAAGTATTAAAACACAGCCTCTTTTCATGTAAGTAACCCCAAGTGGAGACCCAGACTTCTTTTTCATGTCCCGAAATTCTAGCAGATTTTCTTGTTGTGCTCGCGAGCATCCACCCACTCAGGCACACGCCCCGCCTGTGGACCAGAGCAGCCCCGCCTGTTTTCTACTCTGCTTGCACTGTTTTCTTTACTGACCAAAACTAAACAGTTTCTCTCTCTCTGGTCGGTGGTTTCCAATTCCAGTTACATTTTAATCTTTCCCTGCACCCTATCCTCACATTGCCTCTCACTCTCTCTGCATAGCACAGTACTGTTAAGGTGCATGGTTACATCAGAACTACTATGTGTTCTTCAGTTTGAACTACCCTTATTCAACATTTTGATTATTCACTAGATGTGCGTTTTCGCGCTTCGGGCCAACCCCTTACTTTCGTAGTCATGTAACTTATAAATCAATTCTGGGTCACCCCTTGATGCAGACCCTAGCCAGCCACATGATAAACACAGGCCCACACCCCTTGGCCAGCGCAAGCAAAATTGACTTCTTACGGCACAGATGTTTAATGTGGCTTCTCTCTTCTCCAACATGTGACAGATTGATCACAATCCAGAGAGGTGGGTGGTTTGATCTGACTAATCCAGTACATGTCGAGATATACTGGCAGGATACTGAACCAAGTCAGCCCAAAATTTATCGGTGTATGACTGTACACTTCTGTGTGTACAAGCTATATAGACATATCGTTGAATGTCCCGACTCGTAGTGCCAAAAGTGCTTTGGTGGTTTACATTGCAGACTAAAGAATCACTGGATAAGTGCTGTCATTTGCGCCATCACTGCATTTTGCAGTGATGGAAGCATGAGATCTTTTATTTAAAATGCAGAGTGGCAACACCACAGGAATTTCCTGCAAACAAAGACCTGCTGGATTGCTTCTAAAAGCATTAGCAAAAATACAGCAAACATAATTGTACCCTCAAGATGGCCCTTTCAGGGTATATTATCACATATCTGCATTATTAACGATAATAATGTTACTCGCTATAACTTGCTATTTGGTTTGGCTGGTGGTGGAGGCTTGTTTAACTTCACTTTTATTTTGTTGGGCAGTTTGGTAGCCATGACGACAACTCTGTATTTTCAACCCGGTCTAGCAAAAAATGGTAAGAACATTGAATTTGGTAACTGTGGTTATAATAAACTTAAACGAGGCTAGTAGTAATGACCTGCATCTACCCGGTAGGGCAGAACTTGATACTCAATAAATACTGGTACCTGACTTGTACATAGGTCTGTCTTGCTGCTGCACCACTGTTTACCTGCAGATGATACCCAACTACACTAGGTGCCGAGTACAGATAGTTTCTGAGTTACTTGAGGATTAATATTGTATGAAGACAAACTGATAAATTTGTTGCCATGGTTGTGAATATACAGAATATCATATATTAATGGCATGCATGCTGTATTTATAAGCCCTCTAGGAAAATAGGCTGCCTTGCATCTCTTCCACAAAATGGAAAAACTCACCTTTATGGATCTCATTCGGCGTAACTCTCATTTCACAGCAGTTCTCAAACTAAAACAGCGCTGTGTAAAAGGCATCTTTCCTTACTCAATGGTCTTTGTTCCCCTGATTTATTTTGGCAGATTCAAATTTAGTTGAGTCCTTGACCACTCTGTTCCTGCAATGGCGTTACATAATGATGTGTGTGTTTCAGGTACCAATTCAATTTCTGTGGGCTGAATTTCGCCAACTGGTTTGGCGACCCTTTAACCCTCTCTATTTTATCCTCATATTTTGTTTGCGGTTTATACATTAATATTTCTCGTGAAGTGAACTGCTATCATTGGACGACCCTGTAAGGATTGAAAAAATGTGTATGAAAATATTTTCTTGTTCTGCACCACGAGCGAACATGACAGATATGGCGCGGTGGGGTGCTGGGGGCTGATGATGGAGTGTTTGGTGGTGAACTTCTGTGCTGCTATTTTACCACTGGTGCACTGGCTCAAGTGGCAGGAATTTCTATTGGAGACAACTGTCGGGACACACTGACTGGGGAGGAGAGATAGTGAAAAACAATAACTTTTCTGGAAGAGAAGGGCAGGGAGCACAGGAGCAAGGATAGCTCAAGAGAGGACTGTGATTGACCCTGGAAGTTACCGCTAGTGCACTTCTGCAATGATGTTCCGTGACTGAATTCTTGATGACATGTTTTGACATGACCTGAGGATAACTGCTGCTAGAGTTAGTGAAGAACAACTCTGCAGAGATATGATTTAATATATATTTGAATCACAATGCTGACATCTACAATATGTGGCCCTAGGACACCACACTAAATGTGGTAGTTAAAAGAGCTAAGCCAGGATGGTGGTTCTATGTAACCTTGACCCTTAAAATTATGTCGTGTGTGTATTACTTAGTAAAACAACATATCTGATTGTCTGCTCAGTTTACTAACCAGCCACAGAATTTTTACTATAAAAGCTCTACTATGGTTTCGGTGATTTTTTTGATTGTTTCTTCCACCCTGGAACTATCTGACCAAACAGATTCTCACAGTTCATGGTGTGTTTGTGGTATGAGGAGGCCATGCTTGTGCGGTTCCACGGCATTTGATGTAGCTGTTTTGACTCAGGGGTGGCAGGTTAATGTTCATGAGGAGATTAGTAAATCCCTTTCAAATTCCTTACGGCCCCGAGCATCCTTCAAAAGACAAGTTTGTGGTGGTCTGCCTCCTACTCACAGGGGTGTGTGAGGGAGTGTGATGGGGAGCAGGTGTATGATTGAAGTGTGTGTCTGTGATTCAACTGTCACTGTCCTCTGAAAAGAGGCTGCCGTCCAACCTCAGAACATACTCTCATTAATGGGATTTTATATCCGGAGTGTAAGCAACCAAAGTCTGTAGTTTATTTTTCGTATGTATAGATACAGATACATACATAGAATTACAAACATTCACTTTCATTTGTGGTGTTTGATGTGACGCATACAATACTAAATAAAATTCAATTTATCATTTTGTGTTCATTGCTTGTTGGCAGACCAGTGAATTTTACCCTGCAGAACTGATGTAGCTTTCTACTACTGCTATGAATCATTTTCCATTTCCATGGTGGTTTGTTTGGGAACTATCAGCCAGTTTGAGTTACAGTTTGGATGAATAGCAGAACTGAGGACTCTAGTGCTTTTGTGTGGTTTAATGGTTTTGGAAACATCGGTTAAATGCCACCAACCATATAGAAACAATTGAAGTGAGCCGGAAAATTTAATAGATTAATTGTGAGAGGAGTTTTCTTAATGAGGCATGGGCTTTGCTGTTGTATTTAGTTTGTGACACTGCTTTAATTGATTTCCCTAATTGCCAACTTAGTTCCAGTAGTGTGGTAGATTAATAATCGATTACATGCTTGCACCTAATCTTGCTTTCTTGTGATTATCAATACGTTTTATATGGCTTGAAACATCCTGATGCTGTACATCTAAACTCGTCTAGTAACACAGGAGGTAGGAGAAAAATTCATCAAATCTAACACTGTTAATATGGATCATGGATATGTCTGCAATATGATGGGTTAAAACTCGGTCTGCTAAGATTCAGCTTGCATTGGATACATCAATGGCTCTTGTCTCATTTATTGCAGTAAAATCTGCATTTGGTCGCTATTTAATGATTCCAATATTTTACACACAAAACAACAACAATTAAAAACTGTATTTAAAATATGTTCTGCTGATTCTACCCACATTTTACTCTGATAATCAATGTAACATAGATTTGGGGTTAACTTTAAGCAGTGTTGACAAGATACTGTTCTGGTTGCCAACACCCTGGCCATGAGGTGGGAGGTGCACGAGGCTATGCAATGAACAGGCCAGTGTTCAGGTAACCAGAAGTGGGTGATGCGGGAGTGGGTGAATAAATAAAAGACGAATTTATATTACAAATGATATGGGTGTTTCAAATTCAAAATACAGGAGGTGTGACAGTTTCCATAACATCATGCATTCCTCTAAGTTATAGATATAGAAGGCAGAAATACTGTAGGACCTCGTGTAAATATTGGTCTTTGTATTGCACATGCTTTCTAGCACAGTGAAGGGGCTACCTTTTTAGTGGAGCCTTGAGCCTTGCAACACACCTTCCTCACTACAGTTATTATTGGGGAGCCACATCTGGGCGCACTTTCCAGGTATAGCTACTCAGACTGCAAGAAGGGGATGGTGCCACCATCGGCCCTTGTTACCACACTACTATCGGAAGCTGATGATAACGATGAGGTTTTCCATCAGCCAGGCAACATCATTTTCAAAACACAAAGCTACTTGTACCATTTCATACCCCAAATACTGGAGGTTAGAGAATAATGGGTTTATGATTTTGGGTTGTCATTGGGGATCAGATAGCCAGCAGCCATGAGTGATTGGATTTCTGCTCTGCTGCCTGCCATTAAGCCACGAACCGCCCGATCGGTGGAGTGGCCTACACGAGCTTCACTCAGACACCTGGTGGTGAACAGCAAATACTTGTTCACTATTAATACAATTGAAACATCTGCTAAAACTTATCTACGTGGTTATACAGCTAAGAGCAAGCTTTTAGATATATAATTTTAAAACACGATTAACAATACTATGGAATGTTATTCTTTTGTCCTGTGAATTTTTACTCTGAATCTGAAACAACTGGTTTCATCAGTAACATCATAACCTTTCAGCCTCTAAATAAGAAAGTCTTGTTGACATCTCAAGGTCATGATGGAAGAAGGGAAAGTCGCTGAGGAGGAAGGACGTTTTCACCTCCTGTCTGGCATCATGTTCTCGAGATCGCTCAGGGGTCTCTCGGAGGCAGGGACTGGGTGATCCCACCAATCAGCGTGGCAGAAAATTCTCGGACCGTTCCCTCAGATTAACTCGTCGGTGCTGTGGTGACAGATTGATGGGCTGTATCCCTTCCAGTTGTTCTGATTTACAATGGGTTTTCTTGAGGGGCACTTCAGCTAACGTTGGGGGTGTGTGATGGACAGTGATGAAAAATACGATAACATAACTGGTTCCATTTATCTTACAGATGGTATGTTGTGTTCCCCCTAGTGTAATTACAGCTACAAACTCTCAAGGCATTAAACGGTCCTGATGGCTGAGATGCTCGCTGAACGTTTATCGATAGCCAGGCTTCTTGAGCATGCGGCTCAACTTCTCCACAGTGTGGCAGGGTCACTGGGTTCACAATAGGCTCAGCAGTTATTTCTTTGTGCATCTCGCTTTCCTTTATGAATAGAAGAAACTTTGAAAAGGTTGCCTGCAGTTCAATACACACATAGCTGCTTTATAACAATACAATTTGTCTGGGAATCTTTACTGAAGCCATAACTCTGGGCCCTGTGAGATAAAAACAGCACTTTATTCTCAGGCTCAAAAGAGTGGACAGTGCTTCTTTTGGGACATGATGGTTGAAAACCTAAATGGATCCAGAGGTAACATGACAAATGACCTTTTACAGCCTCACATCCTGCGTAATGGTCTCTGTGTGCATCCTTCATACAAATTGGGTATTTCAAAAGTAGTAAAACCTCAGCTGCCATGCTATTGAAAATCGTTATTAAATAAACTGTTCTCATTTAGCATACAGATTGAATGTGGCAACAACAACTGTCTGCAAGCAAATTTCTGAACAAAACCACTGACTTTGATAAATTTCAAAAACTATAAACAGAACATGGTTGGTTAAGTCGCTTGAGGGGCTAATGAGGAGGGGAAAAACACTTGAATAAATGCGTTTGTTGTAAATAGCTGTTTTGATGAGGCTTAATGAGCTACTGCGATTAGCATAAAATTCAAATTCTATCATAACAGATCTGCTGGTTTTATCTCGCTTCGGCTCTAGACTCAACATGTGGCGGTTTATTGGGCAAAACATCTGGTGATGGACACATTCTTTCTGTGCTCCCACTTCTGTCTGGAATATCTGGCCATCTGACTTTTCCTCACTATTTACAAAAACTCTGGCGTTTATCCTCTTTTGGGTCTTAAGTGTACCAGAAAGCATTTTACCCTTATTTCTGTTCTTTGTTTTCAACTGGGTTTCATAATCCCAGGAAAAAGCCTGGGGGAGCTGAGCTTTTTATTCTGGATTCTTTTTCTTTTTAGGCTCAAAAACATCAAGTCAGAAAGAGGATTTATGCTGTTTTGGAATTAAGGTATTTTCCACAGCTGGGTGTTGTAACACATCCCATGGCCTGGCACAGTATCTCTTCATGGCCTTCAGAGCACACCCCAGCCATAAACCCCAGCCCAGACAGTTCTGCTGTTTCCATGAGCTGGTCAGAACCAGAGAGAGAGAGCAGGTGGATGGGGCAGGAGGAGTATCAAAATTTGGAGTATAGTGTGCAGCCAAACACAATCTATTGCAGTAAATAGGTCCGTCAGGCTGGTGGATTGCTGAGGTCGGCGTTCCAGCAGGCAGAAAGCGGTGCATATTGGGCCTCTCTGTTGGGCTTTCAGGTTGTCTTTCTGTGATGACTGGAGGGCAGGCAGGCCATACAGGCTAATTTTAACAAGGTTGGATGTGGCATGTGGGTAATTTTTACCCATACCTTGTTTATGTCATTTGGGCGATCACTATAACCCCTCTTTGGTCTTGTTTTGAGAATTGGGAGCTCATGTGCATCTGTTCAATTCCCCTCGGTAAACCCACTCAAAACAACAACCCATACCAAGGGCTTGTATTTTTCTTTGTTCAAATGAGGACAGTTACGTGTTTTGTCTCTGACATTTAATATGTTAATCTATATTTAAATCATAGGAAACATGTTTCAAAACAGGCTTTGATGTTTCTGTCCACTCATCCTTCAGCTCTCTTTCTCCAACTGTGCCGATGCTCAGTGCTCTGTGTGCCGTGGTGTGTGATGCCTCCCCTAATGGCCTGTGAAGTCAGTCCCTTTCCTAATGGGCTGTTCTGTCATCCAGCGCAGCAATGAGTGACATGCAGGCAGCGGCCTTCCCCGCCATCCCGCAGCTTTTCTCCCTGCCCTGACCAAGTTGCCATCAGTTGGACAGGCGGGGGTGACAGCAGCCCTCACCTGCATCTCCGCAGGTCTGCAGCACTGTCACTTTGATCAGGCCAGCATAGGATCGGGCAGGTGTCAGGACAGAGGCCTCACTGACTGGCCTCTGAGCTCGCAGCCTGACATGGCTCGAGGGAAATGTTGACTGCTCTGGTAAAGTCTTGGCAGAACTGTACTCCCATCGCTCTCTAATGCCAAGACAGCGTCAGAGTTGCTATTGACTGCTTTTTATTAATAGCAGCGCTGAAATAATTGCTCCAGCACTTTAGACTTTTCCACTGCACATCAAAGTGTAGTGTGCATGGTGCAACTCTCGGGCTTGTAGCTTGGAGTTTTACTGAACGTTTACTGAACGTAGCCTGGTGTTAGCAACAATGGTTTCAGCACTATTGTACCTCTCTACAAGAAATAGGTATGATTAGTGCTTAACTTTTAACAACAAGTGAAAATGCAAGTTTAGCAAAGAAAGCAGTGGAGAGGAAACAGTAGCACAACATTGTTACAGAGAAAACAAAGGGAGGAAGAGATGCAGAAAGAGTAAAACAAAAGTGGGGGGAGTAATTTTTCACAATAAACAGGTGTTCTTTGTCGTTCTCTTTCTTCTGCAGCCAAACAGCCATCAATAGCATGTAAGGGACATTGATTTTTCACAGAGGCTTTTTGAAACCTTCCATTGATCCACACACTTCTCCTACGGCTGAGACGCATCGATTTCTTTTGCTCGGGTAAATAAAGACTCAACGTAACCACCCCCCCCCCCCCCCCCCCAACTCCCTTAACCCCCTATTAGAACAAACGTCAGCAGAAAAATGAACAAAACCCTGATGAAACAACAATTTAGCCAAGAAGCAAGACGGGGCATGAATAAATGTTTGTCCAGTTAAATGTCCTTTTCATTGCACTGTTCCCTGACTCTTGTCTGTGAGAAAATAACAGCGTGAGAGAGAGAGAGATGTGTTTTGGGCCTGTCAGAGTTGCTGGTGTGGGTGAGGTCATGGTATCGTTGCTTTCTCACACTCTGTATCTGACTTCAGAGATATGCTTATTTGCTTTCTTACATACCTCTCACTTCTGAAAACCCCACTCACTCACTCTAGACCTCCTCTGCCCTGGGTAATATTTTAATGTTTGTCGAACAGAGATATTATTTTTAGTGAGAAGACATTTATTTTGAGAGCCAGAATAAGGGATGTGAAAATGACAAACAACAGTTTCAGCTAAACTGTTGTTTTATTGGATAATATTTCTTTGGAAGAATTTCTTTCTGTCTGCTGGCTGTCCTTGAGACAGAGAAGCCAGATATTCCGATAAAGTGTGGCTGCATCCCTCAATAATCACAGGACATTATATTGACAGGAATACCATAGAGAGAAACAGCAGCAGTGAGAGCAATAAGCCAAATAAATGGGTACTTGTCTAAAGCCCTTTATTGACTGATATGAGGGGAAAGTTTTATTTGATATCCTGCTCTTTCATCGACAAGTCATTTGTATCAATAATGTGTTGTAGGTATTTATTTCCTGGTAGTAGCTTTAGAGGCAGCATGTTAAACAGTGCACAAAGTACCAACATTTGTTTCTGTTAGGGTGTGTGTTGCAGTGCATCTGGTTATGTTTATTGTACTCACTGCAGCACCTGTGCTCCAGTTTTCTACATCTTTCTCCATGGAACACGTTGAGAAAAGCGTTTTTCGAGCAGAATGAGAGAACTCCCCCCCTGAGGTGTCTGCTTTCTCCTCTGCTGCGTACGTTTACCAGTGATTAATGACTGCTGCGCTTCACTGACAGACACGGCAACAACAAAAACACCAGAAAGACAGACAAAAAAAAGAAAACAAAATCTGAAAGAAAGGGAAGAACAAAAAGCAACATACTGTACAAGAGAGCTGGAGCTGGGCTTGATTGAATTGGAGAATTTTGGGGTGTGTGTGTGTGGGGGGGGAATGGGTGGGTATGATTGAGAACAAGAGAAAGCAACAGAGGGAGAGCAAAGGAGCGAGAGAGGGAATGTAGGGCTAGACCAGGATTAGAGGCACGTCTGTGTTTGTGTTTAGGTCTGATAGACTTCCCGGAGAACTGCTGTTCACGGCCTCTTCCCTCGAGTCTAATGAAGCCTTCTGGCATCTGCCACCCCACCGCCCGGCCAACACCAGCACTGCACTGCTCCACTCTGCCCCCTTCATCCTTTTTCCACTCCCTCCTGCTGAGACAAACACACGCACGCACACACTCAATCGCAAACAAACATACACATGCATACACAGGCACAGAGAGAAATTACTTGTCCTACACAGGCGGCAAACAAAGGATCAGTAAAGCGCATGTGCCACGTTGTTGCCTTTGTATATGCTCATTGTTTGGGGGTTTGTTTGGTCGCATTTCTGCTTTATCCCTGAACAAAGAGAAGAAAAAGCTAAGCTAGAAAAACAGGACTCCATCTTGTGTGTATGTGTCTTTTTTTTTTACCTAGTCCACCAGAGAAAGGTGGTGAAAACACAGGGATGGGAGTATTTAAGGATCACAGTCCGATCCAGAGCTCGATCACTAGGAAACCACATTGCTGCCCATATGGAACGTTTTATGAATGTTGAACTGCACAGAACTCTGTGGGCTAAATAAATTCAGGCTGTGAAAACACTCTAATGTGTGGCTACGCTAAGTCTATCAAACACATGAACTGTGCACTGCTGTATATGTATTCAAGCGTTTTCCTTTCAGGACTGTGTTTTGTCTTGTATTCTTTCGATGTTCTTGTGCACTGCTAAAGTCCTTTCTTGGCAGGCGTACATCTTAAACACACATACACTCACTTCACACACACACTACATAAACGCTATCAAGCCAGGGAAGTAAAGAAAAGAAACAATAAACTTCATTCAGAAATGGGTGGACCTCCTGTAAAGTATGAAGAGAGGGAGAAAAAGGAGCAAGAGACCTTGATCCACTGTGGGGGAAGAGCAGAAACAGTCATGTCAGCACTTCATTTGCTCTTTGTTTTTACTCAGAAACACATCTTGGCTAGTTTAAACTCTTGGCTTTTTGCTTGGTTTCACCCCCTGAAGAATTCACAGGAGGTATTTTCTTTCCAAACCTGAGCTTTGAATTTTATTCCTGGAGACGCTGCAAATCAGTCGGCCAAATATACAGTTTGATATTTACTGATCCTCTCTTGATGTCTGTGTTGTGGCAGTGCCGGTCAGCCTGTTGGTCTTTCCAGTCGGAAATATCTCAGCAACTACTGGATGCACTGCCACAAACTTTGGTATTCTATTGGAGTTTTCTTACAGCAGATTGACATTTTTTGATTTTTAGTGAAACGTCTCAACAGCTACTGAATGGATTTCCATGAAATTATGTGTAGTCATTCATGCAGAGGATGAATCATAATGTTTTTGCTGATCCCCCGGCCACCAGCAGATTAACATTTTTGGGATATTATTGAATATATCTACAATTATTGACTTCATTGCTATGAATTTTGGTGCAGATATCCAGAGTCCAGAGGTTCTTTAAAGTTAAATAACACATGTATTTAAAAAATGATCACCCCAGATATTAACTCTGCTCTTCGTGCACAGGTACATCAACCTTGGCACATGCAAGTGTAAAATAGAAGTATTCAGACATAATAACTCTGCTCTTGTGACAGCTGGGATAAACCTGGATAGGCAAGCCTGAGTTATGATGGCATGAGTAAAACACCAGAGGAAGCTGAGAGTGCTTTACATTGTTACTCTTGCTAATGGAGTCTTTGTGAGAAGCATACTCACTCCTGTCCTTTTTGACAGGTCACATCATTAATGAAACATTTGACCATAAAAGCAATCTGACCGTCTTTTGAATAGTGTGAGACTCAGGTATTTAAGAGAGGAGTTGAGCATCTAAGGCTGCATTAATATCTCATGCGAGGAGGTGGTGGAGGGCATTTGTGGAAAAAAAAAAGAGAAGGGAATAGCTTTAGATATTCTTTTGACAGGTCCTTTTCTCTATGCTTAGTCCTGACTTGTTTCCCCTCAATGATCCACTAGTTTCCTAAGAGCCACTCCCTTGTCTTGGCATACGATATAACAAATACTTTATGAACTGCATTTCCTTTCCTCTAATGAAATTAGATCAATATAATTACATTTATCAGCCCCAGGAAATGGAGTCTCCTAATCTCCTGGTATTGATGAGAAAAACAAATTGTTACTACAGTCATGTATTTGTCAACAGCATTTGGCCTTTGTTTCCTCTTGTGTTCAGGGAAGTGAGACTGAAATGTAATTTTCACTGTTTAATATCTCATTATTTTGAAATTAGCAGTGTGAAGTCCTGGTAAACATGTTCATCAGGCATGCTCAGCCATGGTTTATTTTTCAAGAGGAACATTTCCCAGCCTATGCCTTGTTGTGCACAACCAGCCAGGCCCAGAGCTGCTACTACTAAGGCTTTACAGTAACAAAACAAACAACAAAAAACCCTGCATCAGCCACCCACTCACTTATACACGTACAGACAGCGCAAACACACACACAGATAAACACACATGTTCACAAATCCCCACCCCCCAGCGCATACTTCTCTGATATGACATCAGGCAGCACCAGGCGGGCTCCCTCCTGGGTTCAGTTGGTGTTAAATTAAACAGTAAATCATCTCACCAAAAGACACAAGAGTTATGTGTGAGTCAAGGGCAACAGTTCTGGGCTCTTTAATAGGAGATGAGGAGGACTTTATGAAGGAGATAAATAACAGCTTAACAAACAGCCTCTGTCTGGTCCCCTGGAGGTTGGCCTCAGCGACCCTGTGGATCAGGAGGATGAAGGAGAGCCAAGAATTTATTCCTCTGAAGACATGAAAAAATAATGCGCAGTGAAATTGGAAGAAAGATATTCAGAAGGGGACTCGGGGAGATAGGGAGTAGTGATGAAGTGGGGCGTTGTGGGTGGCAGTGATTGTTGGTGATATGAGACGAGGTCGGTCAAATAGAAAGGACAGGTTGACAGACAGGTTGGCAGTCAGATAGACTCAGAGACAAAATGACAGTAGAGGAGATCAAGCAGACAGACAGACAGACAAGACAGACAGACATTGCGTTCGTCCCATCAGGTAATCCTTTCCTCCCACCTCTGCTCAGCAGTGTTTGCATGTTTGCCTGAGAGACAGGCCTAACAAAATACAATCTGATTCAACACAAAGCAACAGCATTTAGAGGAAATGGAAGAAAAGAGTAATTGCGAGGGGAAAAGTCCTAGGGCATGAGATTGAATTGAATTGAAGCGCTTTCGGATGCAAGTCATGTGATGTAAAATTCTAATCTCACTTAATGTGCTTGTATTTTTCCATTTTCCCCCTCTTTGGTTCTTTCTTTCCTGGAGGTAAAATGTGAGGGAAATCAAAATTGAGGCCTGCACCAGAATAATCTGATCCTATTTGCGTTGTCATTTACAATGAAAGCCCTCAGTCAGAATCTTTTCATGCAAGTATAATGTATACTGTCATGGGGTGATCGTGTTTTTGTATGATGGTAAACCCCACTAACCGCACACATACCCACAGACGTGCAAGGGCACACACAGGCGCACATGAAGAACTGGTAAAACCAAGCACACATCACCACTGTGTATGTGTATAATAAAATTCCTCACTGTGCAATGAAATGGTTTACAGCATCTCAAGATGAAACAGCTCCTAAGATAAACAGTTTAGCGGCAGATAAAAAGTTGGCTGTATTTTATAACTTGTCCTTTAACTTTACAGGTTTCTCCCTGCTTCTCACTTATGAGTATTTCTGGCCAATACTCCCCGATGCTGCTTTACACATTTTTATTTGCTCTTCATTTTCAGGAGAAAAGAACATTTCCTCCTAACGCTCTATAAAAGCTTTAACATCCCACATTGTTCATAAAACCAGAGTGATGCATAGCTCTTTGCACAGCACCTGGCATCGCAGCATAGAGCGGATGATGTTATGGTTCATCTGAGGCTTTGCAAAACGCTTCTTTATATAAGGTGATTTGTACTGGTTGCTATGTAGTGAGTGTCATTTTAAAAAGGGCTCACCGTCAAGCCAAGAGTCTAGGGCGGCTGGGGCATTTTCAGATTTTCAGCAATGTTTTCCTGATGACTTCCGGGACTTGAAAGAGGTTCACAGAAACTGACCACTGCTGGTTCTGGTCCATTTCCTGATCTGTATCAATCGTAGTGACAGGTCAGCTGCTGAAAAGCTAAATCCCTGCGCACCAACCATCTGTATGTCATCCTTATGACACATGCTTATGCTCCATAAAGATACACAGAAGTGAATCCACAGACACACATGCATAGCTGCACAAACATACACACACACACCTCCTCACTCTTCCAAGGTTCATTTGTCAAGATGACAGCTGGACTCTTGCTGAGGTGGAGTTTGCCAAGCTGAATCCCTCACTTGGATAGTGGGAGCCAGAACATCCTGGGGAACATTCTGTGCGCGCCTTGGGGCTGTGAGGACCCGGCGTGCGCATGTGCATGCAGGCGCATACACGTTTGAGCAAAGTGTGTCTTCGTGTTTGCGCGCATGTACATGAATAAGCATGCAACTTTTCAAAACACCCAGCAGCAGCATGGCAAGGTCCGGCCCCTCTTCAGTTTCTGCCTGTGCTTGGCAGGGGCAGGCCTGGCAGGGAGCAGCCCATTTTGTCAGGCTTCCAGTCAACATCAAACGTGCATACCGATCCTACCTCAACCAACAACACCTTTCCTCCTTCGCCTTCGCACTCACATCTGGGTCCTTAGACATCTGTTTACCTCATGATACTTCCGAAGTGTTTCTCCCTGTCGGCTTGGAGGAATGTGCTGTATGCTTTCCCCTTCAAACTGCCCTTCAGCTGTGTCCACTGGAAATGTGTCTGTGCAGTGATGTAACTGCATGTTTCTCTTGACTAGATTGAAAAAGACAATGGAAGACAAATTCATTCCAGCAGCACAGGACTCCACAAAGGTCATATGTCTGGTCAGGGGGGAAAAACTTCATCCTCTTTCTCATGTTTTACTGTACATCCATCCTGCCAAATGGATGTCCAAGCAAACAAGTCCTGGCAACTTCTCTACACTTCCTGTTTCCAGGTTTCCAGCCAAAAGGCTCATAGTCTACTACAGAGTTCTGCTGATGCAGTCAATTCACAGCCACTTTCATTCTCCCCCTTAACTCTCATTCTCCTCTCTCTTTTCCTCCCTCCATTTTCCCTCTAGTCTGCATTTCTCGTCTTCACCACTGCCTGATGGATTTAGAAAGTGAGAAGAAAAAGAAGAAGGGAAGGGATGGCAGAAGAGGGCGATAGTGGCGTATGAAAGGTGGACGGTGCAAAAGTGTGTGTGTGTGTATGTATGGAGTTTGGGAGGGGGCGGGTAAATGGCTGGGAAAAATGCTATAGCAGCAGTTTTCATGCCACTGTCACCCTGTCTCCCTCTCTCTCTCTCTGCCTTTCTCTCCCCCTACACGTCTCCAACACTCTTTACTCTAATTACCCAGATTGGGTTTCCTGGGGATGAAGGGACGAGGGAGGAAGAGGGAATAACAGGGGGTCCTTGATATTGTCCTTGTCAAAGCCTAGGGGAGCGACTGGAGAAGTCATTCATGCATCCATCACACTCCCGATTTCATAATTTAATCAATCCCCTAATGAAAGAGAGTGACAGAGAGAGAGAGAGGGAGAGATGGGTAATAGTGAGATGGCAGCCCTCACACTCTAACCCTGCTAAGCCAAAGCTAAGGGGTGCGACCGCTCTTTGTCTGCCATTACAATGGCTGCCTTATTTTCATTCTCCCTGCCTGGAAGAAGGGAGTGCGTAGGGCGAGTCATTCCATTGTTACCTCTAGGGAGAATAGCACCTCTAATTTGCCATAAGCCTGCACTATTAAAGACCAGACTCCTTTCTCACTGCAGTAATTGGAAAAGTCATTCACTGCTTAACTTCCATTACTCCATGTTATTTTCACTAATGTGGAGGAAGGTATTTTAATAATCTTACTTGCATCACCTCTGCTGTAGCCATCATTCAAATGACATTAAAAAACACAGAGCATGCTACATTTTATTCTGTCACACACTCACACAGCTCACTAAGCTGGATAAATCTGAAAATGGATCTTTCTCTCCCTCTGTCCTCTCTGTCCCCTCAGTAAATCAGAAAATGGCATCCTTCTATTTTGCAGATGGGTAACGGCATAAAAGCACGTCCATACAATTGGTGACCAGCAGCGCAGTTGAAAAGACAACTTTCTGTCATCTCAAACTATTTCTATTCAATTAAAATTTCATTGTAGTCGATCACACAGTACAGGTTTGGCGGTAAGCTGTATTTATTTTTATTCTGTTCATATTTGCAATAATAACAGTGATTTGATTGACGTCACAGTGCAAAACAACAAAATCATTAATTTGGCTATATTGAAACACAATAGAGGTGACTGAGCAGAGCAGCAGAGGACACAACTGAGGTTTGACTAGCTTAGGCTTAGCAGAGAAACTTAGCTCCAACCAAGGAGTGCATAATTTAGTTTTTTGCAAACCAAAAGAGGAGGAAGAAGAGGAGATTTTGGCATGGCTCAGGAGGTATAGTGGTTATCTCATAACTGCTTCAGGTGCTGCGCCATTACTGTGTGAATGAATGCGTGAGTGAGTGAATGGGTCATACACTATAAAGCCTTTGAGCGGTAGGTAGACTAGAAAAGTGCTATGTGCTAACATGCACACAGTGACAATGCCAATATGCTGATGTTTAACAGATATAATGTTTATTATGTTCACCACTCTAGTTTAGTGTGTTACCATGCTAACACTTGTTAATCACCATAACACTAAGTACAGATGCGGGAGATGGGACTGTCATTCGTTTTGCAGGTATTTGGTCATAAATGACAAATTGGAATTTTTATCTGATTTTGCCACTGGATGAAGATATTACAGTTCATCCTGTGGGTGTCTACACACAGTTTTATTCCCATCCATTCAATATTTGTTTAGACATTTCACAATAGGGTGTGCACTCACACGCAAGGGAAAAACATTCAGAATAACATTCAAATTCCATCAGCTTAATTTGGACGTCATCATTCTTAAACACGGAGCCACTGGAAGATCTGTTCATGCAGACTCTGTGCAATCCTCACTAGCTAATGAATACAGGATGTTACACAGTTTGTGTTTTATGCATTAGTTTGTAAGTGCATTTTTAAAAACCCTAACTTCAGGCTAAGATACTCAACATCAATCCGGCCCTACCTTTTGAAGAGATACAATGCACAACATCAAAGCCTGAGTTTTAAGTCTGTGTTTTAGGCCACGGGAAAGCTCTTAATGCAGACACTTTGCTGACTCACAGCAAAACACACAAGGTGTCTTTTTATCTCTGTGCACTCACCAGAGTACATTTGACAGATGGACTGTGTGTGTGATATGCAGTGCCACCTAAAAATCTTTCTCTTGTAGAGGCTCTTTCCCTTCGGTGTTAACCAGTTTGTTGTTGACCTGTTGGCCAATACCTGTATTTCTTGTCTGCCTGTAAGGCTTTACTGTACTGCTGAAGGAACATATCTCTCTGTTTGTTCCTGTCAGCATTTGTCTTTGGAGTAGCTATCCCTGTTTGTTGGGCTTTGAAGCTGTGAAAGGCCTGGCTTTCAGCTCTTAAGGGGTTTGCTCTGACTTTACCGTCTGCAGGTGACAGACTGTTTATACTGTCCGACTGCTCACTGAATGAGTGTCATTCTCTGAAACGCTAATTGGCACGCTCATGGCAGGCCCATGTCTTATATGTTTCTTTTTTGCTTGTGTGTGACATGCTTAAGCCAGATAGTGATACTTTTTCCTTTGAGCATTTTCTGGAACTCAGTGCATCTGATGTCACTTTCTCTCCATTTCAAGATGGTGTTTTTGGTTTTTGCTGTGTTTACAGTTTTGCTCTCTGTTTATATATATTCATACCTTAATTTATATGAGTGCTAGATGCTTGTGCATGTGGCCTCTTCAGTAAAAAAAGACTTTTCATTCAACAGCCTCACACAGAAAGCCTATCAATCGTCTCAAGCTGTCTGGAAGATATAATGCACAAAGCTGCGAGACAATTCAAGTTGAAAGGACACCTTCCTTTTAATATGTTTGAAATTGAAGGTTTTGTTCAACTGAATGCAAAGTGATTTTTTTAAAAATGTTCTCAACAGTATTTTTAACTATACGTTTTAATGTGGTTAATGTTTTCACCATTCTCTTTCACGAACAGCAACATGTGGCCAGTTTGTTTTCTTATTGAAACCACCCTCAGCCACATCCAGGCCACATCTGATATATCTTCTGTCTTATGTCATGTGTTTCAGGAAAATGAAATAAGTAGAATAACAAAAGAAGTCATGAGCATTAAGGATGTTCTTGGTTAACAAATCTGCCTGGTTTTAAATTGTATCCAATGCGGATAGAATGTCAGAAACTCATCCAGTACATGTGGCCTTTGTTTTTGTATAACTGAATATGACTATTGTGATTCTGAATCTGCTCTGACTGACTTGGCTCAGTGTAGGAGAGAGTTAAGATTAGGTCATAACTCCAAATACCTTTTTTTAATGTGACCAGTGTGTGAACAGTGTGAGCGGATCTTCTCTCCCCTTTAGCACTTTTTTTAAACAAAGGCATGCAATGAGTAGAAAATCAAGCTACTGGAACACCAGTTGACTTGAACCAAAAGAAAAAAAAAAATCCTCTGACTTTCAACTTCTTGAATACACAGCAATCTATATTATCTAGACTGTTGTATCAGTCAGTGTTTCCCCAATATGCATTCAGCTGTGACACACCGCTGATTTAATGAATTAATGAAGTTAGAATTTCTGTTACTGTTATTATCGTTAATTGTGCGAATGAATAAGTTACCACATTGATATTATTTGGATGTTAATAGGCTTCTGAGGCCTTAAATATGCAATGCTTAATTTCTCAAAAATGGTGGGAGAACACATTTTATTTTATTTTTTTTTATTTTATTGCCTGCATAAAAATGCACAAACAAATCAAATTGGTTTTATTAATATCCTGATCATATGAGGTGCCAACTTGAAAGAGGTACAAACATTGACTAAACTAATACAACTTTTTCCTGTACACTTATCATGTTAATCAAATTATATTTAAATTTTCAGATGAGTCTGAAAAACTGTCTCGTTGAGTTTATATTTCCTATTTCTATTTCTATTCTATCTATACAAATGCTGTGTTTACCAGGTTAGTTTAATGGTTGTCGCAGCGGCGTGCGAACTGATAACTGAGCTGCCGCTAACGTTAGCCCACGTTTTTTCTAGATGCTTAACTTGTTTTTAGGTTAACATTCCTTCAATGTTCATCGTTCAGGAGGTTTGTACTGGGGGCTGAATTATCCACCGAGGCCTCATTGAATTAAGCCATTTCATATTTAAAAAATCAATGTTTCTCTGGGACACGGACACGGGATGTTGAGAGCGTCTGTTTGCTCAGCTTGTTTCTCTTTTTACTGAAGATCCAGACGTCTGGTTTAAGATTGGCGTTATAACAATATATAAAGTGACAGTGACGTGACTTGAAACATTCAGAAAGTAGTCAGGTGAAAATGGGTGGGGTGAAAATGTTTCTGTGTGTCTGGCCATCCAGCCGACAGCCCCCACTAGTGGAAAACACTGTGGATTTGTTGTACCTAAACGCTCATGTTGACAGCAAAGGACATGAACAAATAACTTTGGTGACTTAAATGATTTCAGACGGTATACAGCCACAACTCTGAAAAAGAGTCTGATGGAAGCAGAGAAAGTAGCAATACCAATTAACAATGAGCTGTAACTATACATTCTTTACCAAGACCAAAGAATTCCTTTGTTTATGCATCCCTTAAATAGCCTGTAGATGAGGTAAGGTTAATTTGTGAAAATCTGTTGACTTTGACCTGGGAGGCTGCCAAACTATGATCATTCCATAAGCTTAATGCTGTGTTTATTATTGGAACCATGACAACGAAAGTATATTATGCCACTGCCGCCATAGGGAAACTTATTTCAGGAAACACTCCCTTGTCTCATCTCAGAGGAATGGGACAAAGGACATTAGGTGGTTCAGGTTGCATGACTTTTTGGCTTTTAATGACACATAGCAAATTGTTTCTGCTTTTGAACATAATTGTTAAATAGAAAATAGAATAAATAGAAAGGGTCACTCATTGTGTAAGAGCATTCATCTCACTGGTTCACCACCTTGTCCATTAATGCAATAATCTCTCAATTCTCCATGTTTGGTTTGGTAAAAACAATACCACAGCTGGTTCTTCACCAACCTCTTCTTTTCATCCTCTTTTTCTGGTATCATCACTTTCACAGCAACTCCACCCTCAAGCAAGGAGGATAGACCTGCAAATGTAACAAGTACACTGGCACAGACAGTGTCTGTGAACACAGCAAATTCTATTTTGAATTGTATATACTGGAGCTCTAAGCATCTTCATGTTCCTCCCCTTTGTTTACATATAGCGCCTTCTCTCCTAATCTGCAATGGTGAGAGTTGCGTGGGTGGAGGAAAAGCTTGAATGCTGAGGCAAACAAATGCAACGGTAATATGCTCAGGAACACTCTGGTATCACACAAAGCAGAGAAGCCCACCACTGCCTGGGTTTGAACTTGAAAGACCTCAAAAATAGAGTCAGCCAAGACTAGCCAGGCTAACTCAAGTTTGAGAAATGTTTGAGATTACATTTTTTTAGATTTAGAGGAAGTGGGTTGTTGTTTACACCAAAAAAAGAGAAAAGTAAAAGTGAATTCTAACTAAATTGGGCCCTTAAAGAAGTCAACATAGTAGAACAAGGGAACATGCACACTGGCTAGCCTAACACAAGGGGTGCACCACAATAACAATAACACAATAATATAACTACAACTAAACACTAGACAGTTTGCAACTCAGTAACATCTATGAAAAACAACATGAAAATAACTTGAAAAATTAACTCTAATACACACACAAAACTGTACCCCAGCCTGTTTGGTGCAGTCCTGGGCCCAGGTGTGGGAAATTAAAATTAATATTCACATTTTAAAGAGCAGACATTCCCAGGTCTAGCAGAACAGTGAAATCAAGACAGTTTAATAGAAACTAGTGCCAGATGCCAATACTTCATTTTTTTGTTCAGTATTTGGGTATACAAATGCCATTTTTCCTACAGCTTTTGCACTCATGTAGCACCATATCAGCCCACTCCCACCTCCATGTTTCACGGTCTGCACTGTGCAGTCACTGTGGTGTTTCAGGCCAAATCCAGACTAAATATGCTTGATCCCATCTGATCCAAATATATTCTGGTTTTGTCTGACCAAACAATGCGCAGCCAACATTCATCAGGCCTCTTTTCATGTACCTCTTTTTGCAGTTTTGTGACATTTTGTGAGCAACGGTTCTCTTCTTGAATGTCGTCCATGGAGGTCGACTTCATGCAATGTCCTTCAGACTGTCTGATCAGTCTCTGAAACACCAATTTCCACAGATAATCCATGTTCCAAGTCAGAAGCACTCACCCATCTGCTTTTCAATGCAAGGTTGCATGGTGTCATTTTTCGAGGTCAGCCACTGCACCTTCTGTTATTGGTAGTATGCCTCTGCATCTCCATTGCTGTGACAGTGTTTAGCCTAGTAATCCACTAATGCACTATTGTACCTTCTCCCATATTTATGAAGTCTCACAATCTGGTTTCATGCTTATTCAGGCAGGTTCCTTTACCATGTGGAGTCATGATGCTCTACATGACTACACTCTTGTGACCACTGTATACTTTTGCTTTGAGGTTTTACTTTGGGCCCCATATTTTCAGTGTTGTCTAACCTGTTTGTTTTGAATATTACATAAGATCAAATGCCCTACACTTCAACTAAAAAATAATACAATTATTGTAAAATGGTACAGTTTAGTGATATTGCATGGTGTGTACTTACTTTTGTTTTCTACTATATGTAAAGGTATTTCTAGTATTTTTTTCTAACCCCATGCGTGTTTATTGAGGTGGATCTACTTAAATATATTAGAATATATATATATATATATATTATATAGAAATTACATAACTACTTACTTGCAATTTGAATTGACGTTTTGAATGTATCTTCATATAATTGAAATATGTCAGTAATTTCTACAACAGTCATATATCTAAGTAGTAGTAGTTGGGTACTTTTTAAAGTGTTAGTTTACATGAATTTTTAAGTGGAAATTAATTCCTTTGCACCCCAGTGACTGTGGTGGTAGAACGGCGCCTCTGTGTTATTCATTCCCCTCTCTTCATCTCCTCTCCTCTGTTTTCCCCAAAGACCCAGTGGCATGATAATTTCTCATTTGATTCAGTTTTGCCTGGCAGAAGGGAGCTAAGCTCACTGATAAGATCTCCTTAAGAACCAGACAAGTTGTCAGTAATGAAGGGAGTTGCTATGATCCGTCGACAAATAGGTCATTTAGACAGTGTCTGGTTTCTGATGCCGAATGATACAGTCTTGACTTTCTCTCTCGCTGCCTCTGTCTCTCTCTCACTCTCACTATCAATCTCTCTTGGCTGAGCGCTTCTCGTCCACTCTCTCTCCCCTACAGACACATACGCACACACACACATTATTAAGACAATAGAGGGAAAATCAGAGGGAGCAAAGAAAAAGTCAAAGAGAGAAAAAACTGAAAAACAGTTTTTGATTATCATTTGCGCTCTTGAAAATGAATTCCTTTGTTGTTTATTACCCAATGGAGACATTTTATGTGCGTGTGTGTGTGTCCCATGTGAGCTGCAAGATAGTGGTGTAACAAGAGACACACAGAGAGGGAGAGAGAGAATTTCCCTCTCTTCATTAAGGAAAATAAAAAGTACTGATACAGTTATGAGCAGCTCTTCGTGTTCGTCTCATGCTGGGCTTTTTTCACCACATTCACTCCCTTTCTGAAGCTAAAATGGCAAAATGACAGTAAGAGCTGCTTACTATTGAAATGACATCCTGCCTGTCACAATATTCTGTGATAAAAGGATGAGACTGATAACATTCAGCAACAGATAGCTGATTCATTTCCTTGACAACCATTATTGGATCGGCAATGCACAACCATGTATATGCATATGATTTATTACATACATAATTAATCACGATCCAGACATCATGGCAGTGGCAGTTTATTCATCCCTTGGTCATTGTCAGCCCTCAACTGTCAAACAAGCAATAGCGAGAACTGGAGGTGAAACAATGTTGAGAAGTATAATCCTTTCTTGAAATCAATATTGGAATAAACAAAGTCTTTCATCGCTTGAAGAAAGCACAGTTGTGCTGCAACGAATGCGAATATGCGCACGTAAGCCATGCAAAGATATTGGTAGAAACAGATGAGAAAAGTTCTTTAGTCATAACAACAGTTTTAACGTCTACATGAGCGTTGTGGGAGGGGAGAGCTAATTGGCTGAATGACTGGAGACATGCAGCTGAATCTCTTTGCCCCCCCAAGCAGGCGACTTGGAAGCGGGTAGGAAATCAGGCGGGAAAACCCAAATGAAATTATGGGGCTATCACTTCCTAACTGGTGAGGTTATACACCACTGCCAGGCCAGCAGTTGAAGTAATTTCATTTTTCATGCATGGCTTCTGTCACACGGAGACCTGGGCGAAGAAAGAGGAGAGAGAGAGTGATGAGAGAAGACGGAGGGAGAGATGAGAGGAAAGAGTGGGCAGAGAAGGAGAAGGGAGGGCAGAGGAATGGAGAGACAAGAAGGAGGAGAGAACAGGGGATGAATGAGAGGGAGACAGTTTGGCGGATATGTAGTA
Source organism: Lates japonicus (assembly GCA_033238685.1). Taxonomy (NCBI): domain Eukaryota; kingdom Metazoa; phylum Chordata; class Actinopteri; family Centropomidae; genus Lates; species Lates japonicus. Next base: position 158,879 of record BRZM01002176.1, read on the forward strand.
ATTGCTTGTATTTTCTGTCACGACAGGAGAGGTAGATGGAGTCAGCGTGCTGTAGTCTTCTTTGCCTATACAGGAGGAAAATAGCAGTACATTGAGGTTCAACTGAGTTGCTAGCTGGATGTTGTTAGTTTGTTGGTGTTTAGAGATGAGTTTCTTTGGAGTAAATAATAACGGTGATGCCTGCAGCTCGTTAATTATCATAAGCTGTCAGCAATGGTCGCTGAAGATATGTGAAGCGTTCTGGCGTTTCTCTCCTCCCTTCCCAAAGAAAACACATATACAGACATGCACAAATAGCATTAGTGGGCTGTTATTTTTGACTCCTCTTACTTGCATTCCCTACCAGCTGAAGTGTCTATAACTGATTGTCTTTTGTTTGATTAGAAAGATGCACCTCGTTAGTATCTTTCTGAAAAAAACTGATGATGATGATGTTGATGCTGATGCTGATGAAAAGAGCAAGAAGAAGGAAAACGATAATAGCTGTGTCAGCGATGGTGTGAGTTTTATTCCACCAGTAGGAAGAATTGAGATGACACTGTCTAATACTGTATGTCCTTCCTTGTCCTTGTTAGTTAACTCGACTCTTTTTCTCAGCAGGGCAGAATTCCTGGTGTGTCAAAAGTGTGGCTAAATTGGTTCCTCAGTGGTGAAAGATGAGAACAGCTTTGAACAGTCTTACTCTTCTGGTGCACTCAGGATCTCCGCACAAAATAGTCATTGAAAGAAGAGAGGTTGGCCGTTCTGGCGTGTTCATGTCTTGGTCTTGAACAGTATGTGCCTGCATACTGGAGTAAGAGCATGATTGAATCATTACAGTACCACCCTGATTTCATGGGTTGTCATGGAGTTCATGGACGAGAGATGGTATGCTTGGAGGTTTCTGGATTCTGTTGGGCACCAAATTGAAACTCCTCAGATGAGTCCCAGTACACAGCACTTCGGCGCAAATCACAGGCCTAGCACTGCCAATACCTATGGCTATCTATCTGGCCTGGAAGTTGAATAAAATACAGGCCTATTTCTTAGAAAACATCCACCTCATCTCCCACAGTTGTTAAATAATTCTTTTCTCATATTACCCTGGATGTGAGACTGTTATTTTCCTCTTGCATTTTCCCCCTTCAAAATGTGTTTATTGTTATGTTGCCTGTTGTTTGCTTCCCTAATTACACCACAATTACCTTCCTTATTTTCCTTACCTAACTAATTGTCATTTTGTTCACAATGATCTGTATTCCCAGCATGGCTCCAGCAAGTCCGTATAAATCCTGCCCTGACTGTCAAAGTTAACAGTAAATATGTTGATTTAATTTCTCCCACCCTGAAATATTGAATTTAAATTTCTTTTGAAACAGTCCAATTCTTAGCAAACAGAATATATGCGCTCCTGGCAACACTAATGGAATCCTTGGTATGTGGTAGCTAAATGCCTGACTGTATTGATGAATGTGTGCGGGTGCCCTGGCTGTGTGTGTGTTTATGTGCCTGTGCATATTTCCAGTGAATAATATGTAATATCAGGTTTCTTAGATTGTGTCGGGACAAAATTATTAAACTCTAGGGTTGTATATCACAGACTGGTCCTTAAATAATAAACACCTCGCAGTACATGTGCACCAATAGGTGCAGGCTGGCCGTGGGATCTGTGAGTTTAGTTCCTTGGTAGAGGCTGAAACTATGTACAGAAAGGTGTGTTGCTCGGGGTGAAACACAATATGATTTAATAATCATGATGACTGATTTTCCGCTCTTTGTTGCTTGATGCAGATTCGTTCAGACCAGGACCAGGACATCTCAATCGATACAGCATCACTGGGGTGGGCGGATCAACCTCCTAATGAAGTGTTCATTGCTCGACCCTGTGCTTTCCGGAAGATGTTAGTCACAAAACCTCTTGATCGAGAACATGGCTCCTCATATTACCATGTGAGTATCTCTCTCTCTCTCTCTCCCTCATACACTCACACAACAGCTATGACCTTTGCAATGAAACCCATAAACATTGATGACACAATACATTGCTTGTGACCCATAACTCTCTTTACACCCCCAACATAGAGGGTCTAAATCATAATCTGTGTAGCACTACATAATACCAAACGTCCTCTCTAATATATTTGCTCGCGCAAATTATGAAAAAAATCAGCTTCAGAAACCATTTAATTAAATCCATTTTGATAAACATGACTTAACAGTATCGCGCTACATTATTACATTATGTGAACACACAAGCAAGCAATCACAACAAGCGTGAAGAGTTGTCTGTGTTTGTCGTGCTCTTATATTTTACAGTCACTGTGAGGAACAATTACATTTTTAGTGCACAATGATGTTGGAATGACAGATGGGACTTCCACTTTAGGTGCTACAGCCCTGTATTACCAAAGCATCCTGGGTGAAGTGAAATATAAGTCAGAGAATGTGTGAGTCATTAAGTTCACAGCCAGTTATATACTTTAATAAATTGCTATATACATATGTAAAGAAAAATAGCTCTGTGGAAAATAAAACCTTGATAAGTGGCAAGATGTGAATACCTCTTACTCTAAAGTGAGATGATAAGATTGAAATTGATCTCATGTCTGTGTGTTGGGAAATGGTTTGACAGTTTAGCTTTCTTGTTGGGTGAGATTGGCAACAAAAAATTACAAAATTACAAATTAGAAAGTTATATTTTGTTGTAATTCATACACAAACATAAATGTTTGAGTCTTGTTTTCACGACGAGTTGCCGGGCAGCCAACAAAGACTGCATTGACAGGCAGTCAGTGCTCCTGGCCAAGATTTAAGAGGAAAAATTAGAATAATTTAGAGGTGCTAACATGCAGTTTTTTAACCTTTGGACAGAATATAATGGCTGTTTTCCCCACTTCCTGTCTTTATGCTAAGTTAAAATAATCATCTCCTGGCCCTAGCTTTACCTTTAGCCTAGAGACATAAATGTGGTTATCAATCCTCTCATCTAATTCTTAAAATGAAACCAAGTGACAAAAATCCCAAATTCTGAAATATTCCTTTAACTACTTATGTTAATGTGCCCGTAGCAGATGCAACTCCCCAACACCTTTGCAGACAAACTACCAAAGTTCAAATACAGCACACTAAAGCTGACTAATTAACACTGTATTGTTTTGTTGCGTGTATATATGACGAGTGTAACAGTAATGTAAATGCACAGCATCATGGTTCACTGAGCCAAAAAGCTCAGTGAACCATGATAACTATTCCCAAAATACCAATATCTGTTTTGACTCTGCTTCCTTTAAATGAAACTGCTGTCTCTTTGTGCCTTTACTCGCCTTTGTGCTGTCTTGTATGGTCTAAGAATTGAAATATCAAGTAGTCGGTCAAAAACACATTTAAAGTTTCGAAAGTACTAAACTGTCATACTCCTGCCAAGCCAGTCTTTCCTGGGTCTTTCTGCTGTGAAAAGAAAATTTGGGCTTTGATGTAGTGAGCAACCACACTGGGTTTATCACTTAGCGTTTCTGTGTCTGTGTCTGTCTCTGTACCTGCATATCCTTGTATTATTTATATGGGAACCTGGTCTGAGTTACAGTCCTGGTGAGCCTTAAACCAGCCCACCCCAGTGGGGTGAGCAGATTTATACCCAAGAGAAACTCAATCAATGGGGTGATTTGTTTAAGAAAGGCGTAGGCTTTCTAAAAGGCTGTAGGATTGACTCAATGTTTGTTGTGGGGAAGTATGACCTGTGTGAATACAAAGTACAGAATCACGATGGGGCAGGTAAAGATGTGTGTAAACAAATGAAAGGTCTTGCAGTTCAATTAAAGGCCCTTGCTATATGGTAAGGACAAGGCAATTCGTAGTTGTATAAAAACATGAACTTCTTTAATACAAAACTTTAAAAGAAAGATTATTTTAAAAGATTGTTTTACTAAGCAACTTCATCGGAAAACTAAAAGTAAGACTGTGACTTTGTGCTCCTTCATTTGTTTTACTTCATATTTCATGCAGGACAGGACAAAGTTACAGTCTGGATCTTTATTCAAAAGAATTAGAGACTCTGAGGTGAGTAGCTGTGCAACAAGATGCATTCTTATGAGGAAGAAAAAAACCTTGGAACATCTGTTATCTCTATCAGGATGTTTCCTCTTGGCAAATGCCAAGCACTGCCTGGTACGGCTCTGTTTCTCTCCTGCCTTTCAAGATAATAACTTTAATGTGGGCCCAGGTACATTTTGCCTTCTTTAAACATGGCGGTAATCTCTGACTCCTGCTGTTATTGAATTAAGTGCGTTTTACAGGATGGAGGGATGAGGGTGGGTAGAGATAAGGGCCTGGCTCCTAGCCTGTTACAACTGGCGAGATACGATATGCGATGGCAGCGGATATTGGGTGCAGGACAGATCCAGACAATGCAGTGGAAAAAGTAAAGGTCAAATTAACCTCGGGGACCTGAAGACACAATTTCAGTGGAGAGTGCTTGGAGTGGAAGCAGGCGGTGGAGAGGAGAGGATGGGCAGCGTGCAGTGGAGAGATCTTCACCTCTCTGAGAGAAAGAAACCCGATGGAGAATGCTTCTTATTCTATTTCCTGCTGTGAGCCTGGAGGCTATTTCACTTATCTGGCTCTCATGCTCCTGCAGTGGCGGGTAGCACTTTCACATCAGGCCTGCTCAGATGGAAGAGTGCATTCCCTCAATTCTCCATACATGATGAAAAAAAATCTGCTCATGTTTACAATCTGTTTCTAGAATGTTTTTTTCTGGCCCTTTCCAGTTAATGTCTTTAGCTTCCCTGTTCCTTTGGCTTCCCTTTGAATGTATATCCCCACTGTTAGAAGTCAGAGGTCCTTTTGCACAAATTAATAGCCGACATTTTAACAGAATAAATATTTATCAGCCCTGTGTTGTTAGGAGCAGGATGTAGATAGTATCAAATTCTTTTCTTCCCCTCCTTGTATAAACTAAACATCCCCTTGCTTTACAACCCAGGAATATCACTAGACAGTCATGACTAGACTGATCATATAAGCATTCCTGGGTTAGGTGGAATGAATCAAAAGCTTTAAAGAAAACCGAGGAGTTCATTTTGAGATGCCACTTCAGTCTGTTATTTTGACCTTCACATATGGAGTGAGAAAACAAACCACAAGCACTTACTTAAATTCGACATTTCCCTGGTAATTCAGTTGTTTTCTCTGCTCTCATTTCCATTCATTCTGTTTCTCGACTTCATAAGAAGCCCAAGCAGTCAGGACACATTTTACAGCACATATTGATTCCAGTAATAACTTCATGACCAAACTTTGTGAGAAATCCTAGTTGGTGAATCCATTGGTCTGAGAGCAGCTGAGTTGAATTCGAGATGGGCTGACTGTGTTTGTGGAGTTGGAGGGAAGTGAGGAGATTTCAGGACTCTCTTTCAAACAAAATCAGACAGAATGTTGGCCTGGGATTCAAACACATTGATCCTGAAACAGACACCTTGCTTTTGCAGCAGAGCCAACTTCCAATAAAATAAGATGTTTCTTGTTTTGGTTTCCGCTGAGATAAAAACTTCTGGGGACTAAGTATAAAAGAGATAAGAGGTCAGGAGAAAGTACACGATCACAAAGGCAATTTCTCTACAAGAAAAATATGCTGAATTTCATGTCTGACCCTACTTAATATTGTTCTTCAGGTTAAGACTTTTTGAAACTTTTGCACTGTATGATTCAATAATGCAGATTTTATCAGTCAGTGTGTGTTCATGAGGTGGGTTAAATGCCAAATTCGGAAAACAGTGCATAGGTTTTTTTCTGTTTGGCTTTGGAGGTGCTTTGAAAGTTTTCACCTTGAAGGATGAAAACACTTGCTCAGTTTGTTAGTGTTTTATTTATGTTCCTTCTCCCTTTCTTTAGTCCACTTCTGTGAGTGGAAACAGTTGGGAATACAAACACTGAAAGGATAAGGGTGCATATCCCACAAAGCATTGATTTTCAAACATGCCAACAACTATTTGAAAAATTGCGGTTAAATTTTACGGTAAGAACAGCAATTTTAAAAGTACAACTTAGTCTTTTAAGCCTGTAATTAATGTAGACAGCAGGGTTCAAGGTTTGGTTTCAGACGTGGGAGCATACAATGAAGTCTGTGGTTCTTCAATCACATAAGACAAATAAGTGAATGCTTTTTCTGTTACATGGTTTTATATAACCATTTTATTTAAATCTAGTTAATAACACATTATAATTTAACTGGCACTAACAAAAGACTGAAGGTACTAACTCTGAAAGCTATATCTTGCATCACTGATGGAGACCTTACATAAGACAATTTACATCTCAAACCACAAATATTAAAATTCTAATAAAGTCTCAAAACTGCACTAGATTAGACTGACATATGATTTTAGTTTGCTTAACTTTTAACAGATGTTTTCAATAACTCTAGTGTCCTTTTGCCTGTAAATCAAAATATACATTATACATTTTCTCTCCGAAAACATGCACCGGAGGGTTGAAGGTTTTTTTTTTTATTTTATTTTATTTTTACACACAGTGTGTGTCTGTGTCTGCAGAGCCTCTTATCAGGTTGCTCACCAATCAGAAGTTTAGGCTACATGCCGCCTGACAGGCAAAAACCCAGTGCACAAAACTCCTTTTATACTTGACACCTCTCCTAAAACATATTTCTGTGAGCTCACTGTAATACTTGAGGGCGACTCAAACTAGTGTATCAACATTTTTATTAGCTTCTCTCTTCTCTCAACTGGATTTTGGCACCAGGACAGTTAGAGGACACTGTTTGGAGAGATTTTAGTGAGAAAATCAATCTGAAGCTATAACAGTGGGAGGCGGGGGGGACAAAAATACGATTTTGAAAATGGAGGGTCCTGTGCCATCCATCCCCAGTGGAACCTACACACTTGATGTATTACAGAAACATAAAATGTAGAAAATTGTAAGGTGTTCTGGTACTTGTTCATTCTGTGGAATGAAATCTATCAAACACCAAATGTTTACCTAAATAATTTTCTCCTTAAACCAATACAAGCATATCTGAACTCATCATAAATTATTCATCCATTCATTACTATCTGCTCCCACAGTAATAATTATGAACATAATCTAACCTCATCGCTTGTGTTTTGTCTCCCAGTTTAATTGCCCTTACGTGAACATGAATAGGAACCAGGTAAGAGCCCCATCGATCTGTACATCCGTCGCCGACATAGACTGACAGCAGGCAGTTCAAAAAACCAGGTCTACAATGGCTCTGTGGATGAAGGCAAAACCAGGTATTGTTACATAAGTGGATGCAGGGATAGACAAAACATGAAGTGTGAGCAGTGTGAAGCAGGAGCAATAACAGGAAAGTTGTATTAATTAAAGATTAGAAGGATTTGAAGATTGATAAACGTGTCATAGGGTGAATATGGCGGAGGGCTAAAGCGACCAGTATATGGGAAGATCGGTGTCGTTAAAGTATATTTACACCAGTGAATCTTTATAGGTAAGGTACCATTCCCCTGATTTAGCAGACAGACGGAAATCTGTCTCCACAGTGGCTTTTCATTTAGCCGGCTGCAGCAGTGGCCATAAACCAAAGAGGGTGCTCAGAGCTGGAGGAATTGAGGATAAAATGCCGCAGCTGTAGCACCACTGGGTCATTTATGTCTAACCTCAGAGCAAAAAGAATCGAAGATGGGCTCTCTGGCATGTGTGTGTGAGAGTGAGTCTACAGTGAGCGAGTTATAGCACCAGGGGTGATCTCAAGTGTCAGGCACTCATTTTCCTTTTCTTTCTTTCTTTCTTTCTTTCTTTCTTTCTTTCTTTCTTTCTTTCTTTTCTTTCTTTCCTTTTTCTCTCTCTCTGTATTTGCTTCCCTGTCCCTTAACCTCTCCCACACAGCAGACAAGTCTCCTTGGCATGCATGACATTCAGCCTAAACAATAATCATAAAAAGAGAGACTTTTTAAATTTAGAGCTCCAGTGGTTTTCAATGCAAGGCCAATTACAGACTTGAATTAGTTTGCAAATTAAAAAAGATAGTATGGGGACCTAATCCTGTCAGGCACAGCTTAGGGCCTTATACAAAGGTCCACGGTAAACCCCCTAAGGCGCAGCTTAATGAAGTACCCGTGATGTAGGCACATTGTGATTCATGTCTTCTTCTATCCCTCTATCTCTATAGAGAAAAGTGGTGGAGGACTGATAGTCACTCACTTGAGTCTAACCAGAATATGGAGTCATCACTCTATTTCTCTTTTCCTCTCACTCCCTCTTGCTACTGGCTTTTATTTCTCGTCTCGCTAGAAGGCCTTTAGAAGTGCTCCTCTGGCCCGAGTCATTGACAAATGTTGCTTTGAAATGTAATGAAGTTTGAAATGGGGCTGTGGTTGGTCATCCTCGGACGAGGGGCTGTCACTGGCATGATATACTATCTCTGGCAATTAGAATCAGCTACAAGTGAGAGCAGAAGGAGGAGAGATGGAGAAAGATGAGGTGACAGGCAGTGATGCCATGGAGTTATGGCTGTGTGGAGCAGGAGAAAGCAAACAAAAATTACCTTCATGGAAAAGTGTGGGTTATTCTCTGCAACTGAACTGCATCTGCATATACTTTATGTCTGTGTTTACTTGTCCTTTAAGTTGGGTGATTGTCATTTACAGAGATGTGCTTACAACAATTGTAAAGCGGGCATAAATCTGTATTGATCAGTTCAAGCAAAGTATAAACATCTAGATAGGAAGTTACTAGCTACGTTTGTATTATATCTCTTCAATCAATAACAGGAAAATAGGATTAAGGTTTATCAATATCTGTCATCAGTAAATACAAAATATAACGTGACTTATGTAGTTATAAAATGTTGTCTTATATCTTCATCTATTATATGTATGTGCTTACTCCCTGTTTGTAGTTGTTCCCAGGGTCTTATGTTTCCCCAGATTTATATACCATAATGGGAAAATGACAAATGTTTCTATGATCCCAGGGTCCTATGTTCTCCAGTACATAACAGCACTTAAAAGGAACCTGATGCTTCGGCTCTGTATTCATAACATGATGTGTCAGGCTATTGTAGGAAGGTTTTCCTGTTCCCCTAGCATTACCATGGCTCTTAATAAAATAGGCCTACACCTGAGGAATTATAAATGGGTTAGGGTTGTTGTGTTTATATAGCTGTCTTGAAGCTATAAAAAAAATATGGATCTTATGTTTAGCTAAGCTTCTCCAATAAAAACAGTAACAAGGATCAAGTAACGTGTGGACTGAGTAATTTATTTAAAAGGTAACAATTACAATGTAAATGTTCAAAAAGCGAGATTCTGAAACACAAATATGGCGATTTAGGAATAAAATTTCCCAAAATCTGCCTTCTTTGGCCAGATTGGTTCTTATGTGTGATAAAAACCGTTTTAAATGTTTATCTGTGACATTTTAAAACATAGTGTAAAATATCAACTAGAGAAACAGTCATAAGTCATCAAACTGCTGTGTTCAGTTACACAGCAATGATTAGCTAACCTGAGCTAACATTATACACAAGATGTTGGTCCACCAGACATGTAATTTCATAGCAGCCCTGGAATTAGTGTGAGGTGGGAGTGAGGGTGCATTTATGGCTTATAAATTCAATTTGTCTTCTAAATGGGGATTGTACCATGGTGGTTGCCTGTCTTGCTTTAACACAAATTAAGCTAAACCAAAATCTGTTGGTAAAATTCTTTTTCTCAGGAACATATGTGATGCACCTGTCATGCGTTCGATGCCGATGACAACACCACCGCTAATGGGATGGTGCGCTAGAATCCTGTCCCAGGCGCCGCACAGCCCCCATTCCTAACATGTTCACCATCAACAGTGGACAGTGCGACGTGTGGCGGTGGTGGCACCTAGTGGTCTTGATCGAGAGAGGTTGGTCTCCATCCCAAAGCATTCTAAAAGGCTGTTAAAGATCTACAAATGTAAAATCCCATATCAACAATCAATCAACACAAATAAGGATTGTATAATGGTTTTGTTATTAAAAACTATGAACATTGGTATTGTGCACACAGTCTGGATACACTATAGCTAGTTAGAAAATTTACCTTTATCTTTGTTTATGGAACAGTCCCTAGCATTGTTACTCTGATGACATTTTAGATACTTGACTTACAAATGTTTTGTAGCATTTGTCCTGCAGACACACCCGTCATCTTTTTTTCTTTTTTTTTTTTACTAAATTGCCTTCTTCCTCGGTCACCTTGTTTATGGAGCTATAAAAGTTGTGACAAGATCCAAATGTGTTTATTCTTGCGACATGGATGTGCCAGTGACAACTCTGCAAAGAAATCTCGGAGACAGATCATCGTCCCAAACTGTCACCAGTGACAGACCTATTAACAACACATCACGCTGCAGTGGGCTGCTCGTGTGGTGTGTGTTGTGTGTGTGTTTGTGTGGTAAAGATAGAGTGGAAATATCTGAGATAGAATGCCCTTGACACCTGTCAGACAAACACAAAAGCCCATATAATCACATCTACACTCGATAAAACACAGGCAATGGAGGGGAAAAAAATGGAAACTGTAGGGAGCAATAGAACAAAAACAGAGCTGGGCAGACGGGGTATTACAATGAGGGTGAGTATGAATTTGGCAAAGAAGATAGGGTGATGGACATGAGACATGAGCATGCCAGAGGGAGAGGGAGATGTATAGGGGGAACATGGAGTAAAAATGTCTCAGCTCAACCTCTGCAGCTTATTTTTGCTTTGTTTTATCTGTGCCCTTCTAATCTAGCCAGTCACCTCTAATGTAGGATTAAACTCCTACCACCCCTAAACACACACGCACAAGCATCTTTGTACCTTTGTACTATAGAGGACTCATATTGACCCAATTCATTCCCTAGCCCGTAGCCTTTTTTATTACCTACATTTATCCAGGGTAATATCACTGAGAGCAGTGTTCTCCTTTTTTCAGGAGCTCCCTGTTTATAGTCACATAGTTAACACACATTTACATCCACAAGCTGCCTATTACAGCCCCGTGTCATAGGCTGGCCAGAGAGCAGCGCCAGTGCTGGTAGTGATGAGGGAGTGGCAAGCTCTGCTTTTTGACTTTCTTGACCGTGATTTAGACCTCATTTACACCACACTGACACCTATCAGCTCAGTGTCCTACGTAGATACAGAGAGATGTATTTCAATTCACATAGTTTTGAAACAATTGTTTGAAAATGTCTCATAGGCTCTGTTGAAAATAACTGTTAATTGCAGCCCTAAATGCAGTGTGTAAATGCATGATGAGTCGACCAGACCACATCTATGCTTGCATTACGATCAGATGTCAGCCAATTGTAAATGCATTCTGTATGGATTGGCCATATTCTGAAGAAAAACATTTACCCAACAAGATGAAAGCTCACCTAACTCTGCCTCTTCCTCTCATCCAAGCTCGGCAAAAAGCTGCAGACTACACCTTACCTCAGCAAGGAACAAGTAAAGCCCGTAGAGTTGACAAATCCATCAGCTGCACCAACCTAATTTGCACTTTGAGACCCAATCACAATAAGGACAGAATACAATAGGGAGAGTGCTTTTTAGCATAAAACCAATGAATAGATATCATTACCTGGTAACATATCCACATAGCATGTTAATATCAGGTGTAAATGGGATGTTATCTTGGGTACAAAAAGTGAAAGAGTGGTTGCAAGTCTGCTTTTCTAACCTCTTGGAGCTTTAAGCATCACAGCTACGTGCCCAACCTCAACCTCTAAGCTAATCTTAACTTAAACCTAATTCTAACCTAACCTTAAAACCAGCAATTAACACTGAAACAGCCCATAGAAGATGTGAGGATGACTTTGCTCTCTAGGGCTAGAAATCAAATTGGCTCTCACAAAGGCAAATGCACGAGAGCACACACACATGCTGTGCATGCACAGGCATAAACACAATCACATGCATCTATTTCTCTACATTATTTACTGTCACTCAAAATATATTTACATATATTCTATGAACATACTCATGCCTGCAAGCTTACACATAGTTCCTGTAGTATGCAAGTACATACTCCTGTTTCCATGTAATTCTTGTCAAGAGCAGATGAGAAGACTTAAGGACGATGCTACACAGCACACTGCAGTGCTTCCCTGGTCCACTTTTAGTCAGCACTTTGGCCCTTTGAAACTTTGAAAGTTTATGTCTCTCCCTGCGTCTTCTTGGGCTAGGGTGTTGGAGGTGTTAGGTGCTACAAAAAATAAAAAAATAAATAAAAACACAGGCATCTATTTTTGGTAGTCCTCCTCCCATGTGCCTCAGATGCATCCCCTGCTGTCTCTTATCCTCTCCTCTGTTCTTTACCTCTGAAATGTCTTCTTCCTCTCCTTTATAAACTCCCACACTGATTCTCTTCTAAAGGTTTCCATTGGTCTGCAGTGGACTTTTAAAAGCTTGTTGACAGTAACAGACCTCAGTCCTCCAGAGGAACCTGGGTATGCTGTGGTGTTGTTGCAATGCTGAGAGGTTCAGAGGAGCTCTACATAATTACTCCCTTGTCTAATTAGTGAGAGTGTTGTGTACACGCTGTACACAGGCTGATGGGACAGTCAGGCAAGCACTGCTTCTAAACAAGATATGGAGAAAAAGAGGTGTGTGCGTGTGTGTGTTTAGGGTGTGTTTTGTGGGTGCTTGTGTGTGCACATATGGGTGTTAATGAGAGTGTGTGTACAAGGTTGGAGTTCAGCATCTCGTCTAGCATCAAGATGAGAGGAACTGAGAGGAGCTGTCTAATCCTCCTGATGTGGCGTCCTGGCCTAATTGGGATATTTACTTGGTAATTAGCAGGTGAGAGAGACACTGGGAATGTAATTGGGAATCTCAGTGACGAGACACATTACCCAGACAGTCGGCTCCTGAGCTCCATCCTTCCTGCAGCCCATTAACCGCACCCTGGGACAGAAAAAGAGACAGGGGATGCCGGCGAAGAGAGGAGAAAGAGGCATGGAGGGAAGGAGAATGGGAAGGGAGCAGCACGGCCAGATGCAAATGCACCCAAGTACAAAAATACAATAAGAGAACCATATTTCAGCTCCCAGTGAAGTGACACTGTGTCATTTTAAAAGATGAAATGGCATTTATCATTCTCTCATATTATTTCTCCACCAATGTTCTATTAATCTCTGTCAGTTGGATCACTGTCTTCACATCTGTCCATTAGGGGCAGTGAATAAGTGATGTCTTTGATGACACACCCAAGGGGAGGCTTCACAGCGCTGCCTTTGCAGATGGTATGAAGTATGGATACTTTCCACTGAGGAGGTTTCAACTCAGTCGAATGAAAGACTTCACCCTTGCGATTCTGTGTTTCAAATAAGACCACGGACAGTGACTACAGAACAGAACACAGGCTCAGCTTTTTTTCTTTCTTTTTTTTTTCCTCCAGGAGTCAGCATGTGGCTGCCGCTGTAGACTGGAGGAAGAGAAAGCTGCAGCTGAATAACTGCACAATCTCATCTTCTCTGTTTCTGCCTTTAACAGAAAGTGTCCCAGTATACCATCATCGTGCAAGCCACGGACATGGAGGGCAACCTCAACTTCGGCCTATCCAATACAGCCACCGCCATCATCACTGTCACGGACATCAACGACAATCCTCCAATGTTGACCTCCAGAACTGTGAGTTGCTACAAATGAGGAAGTGGGGAAAAGGGGAACAGCTTTTAGGGAGGAGAGGGTTTTGGGGTGCAGGGAAGAGGGTGGAAATGATGAATATGTTGCAGAAAAAGAGATTAAAAAAACAGATATAAAGAGAAAGACATTCAAGAAGAGAGGGAAGGATGAAAAGGTAGAGGGGAGCATGAAAGACAGGGAGCAATGGAATGAGGAAAGGAGAAAGGAAATGACTGTTACACTGTGTTATGTTGTTACACAGGAAGATTTACACAAGGACAGTGAGGGAGGGTTGTGAGGTGCAAAGGGCACTTACTCATTTCCTTGTAGGGGATGCACACACACACACACACAGAGAAAAACAAATCTATATCATTGACTTTCATCAGCAAGAAAACTGGAGCCAGCAAATCGTTAATGATTGTTGTCATGATTGTGATATTTAGAATGATGATTACATTACAGAGGGTCATTATTGGGAGCAAGGTAAAGTTTAAAAGCCCAAAGTAATGTACTGTATGTCATGTATCATACCACTGGTGGTGAAATTCAGCAACATAATCACTAAATGAATTAGTTAAGTGGGATTTAGTGTTGTTAAAAAGTTTATCTCAGTTTATTCTACTCCCTCTCAGTCTAACTCTGTTAATACTGTGGTTATTTCTCTCAGTGCCACTGAATGTTCAGATGTGTGGGCGGAACAGCTGAGGTGGCAGCAGTATTTCTCACTGACTGACTGAAAGAATTTGATTTATTATTTGCATGGTTGGAATGAAAGTCTCAAGAGTCAAAGTTTTATTTGATATGGCAGAGACATGCATTTGTTTAGGGGAGTGAAAATGGTCACAAAGTGAAGTCAGTTTGTCTGCTTTCTAGTTTTGCGTTCTGAAAAATCTTTCTAGGTGTCAGTGTGGCTTCAGGTGTCAGAATTAGTCAGTATATGTGCTTTCCTATCAGTGGTGATGAGAGCACAGGCCTGTTGGGTAGATAAGGTGCTTAGCTCTGCAACTGCAGGGGAAAGCAGCTGAGGCGGTATCAGCAGTACAGTAGACTCGGCTCTTTGAGGTGGAAGCAGAGGAGTTAGTATTAGCATTTGCCCTGGGGGCTATTAAGACCCTTATAATGATGAGTTAGCAATAGCGGTAAGCATATGTCAGCCATAGAGCTCATCAGAGAGCTGCTACATCACACGCAGCAGGAAGTGTACAGAGAGGGGGCAGAGGAAGAAAAAAAAGAATAGACATAAAGGAGGTGTTGAGCAAAAAGACAACAAAGAGGGGAGAGGAGCTGATGACTGGACCACCACCAGACACCGAGACAAAAAATGGAGAGAGGAAAAAGTGTTGAGAGAATGATTCGGAGAGGAGAAAGAATGAAGGATTATTTAGTCACAGGAGCTATTTTCTACAGCAGCAGTGATAAAGCATAGACATGCCCCGTTGTAAATCAGAGGCCTTTCCTGACTCGGCATCCCCCACTGCATTAAGATTCTCTACTGATGGTGGTGTATTGATGATAGTGGCCGGTAATAGATTGATATTCTCTAACTGTATTCCACCGTGTTTAAGTGCATTTCCATCACCACATCATGGATATTGATGATAAACTTTAGTGGAGGTTTTGGAGCCACAATGAGCAGAGCACTTTTACCCACTCCTTTCATAAATCACCCATTTCAGTGGTGGGATAACATAAAAGCCATTTTGTTGAGAATGCAGGCCATTATGCAAATATTTAGCGTTTGCAATAAACCCCATAGATCTTTCAACGTGTCCCAGAAATATAAAGTTTGGGGAATTTGTCTTTAATGTTGATGATTAATATTTCATCATGCCTATCAGAGACTGGCCTATTTTTCAAGGCAGCAAAGGGTGTTTGGATGTGAAGGCTTTGGGTGCTTATTCGGGGCTGCACGCATGCTTTGCATTATTTCTGTGATGCGGATAGATGAGATAAACTAAAAAAAAAAAAAAAGTTATTTATCTCCTTTGTTTGTTTATACATACAGTATACCGCAACAATGAGTGTATCTCATAATGTATGGGATGGGAGACCTACAATCATGCCATCAGGGGTATCTCTATGCAGGATTTACTGCAGTGCTTCATTGGCCTCCTTCCTTTACTATCCTCACAAAGTTACAGTGATGAAGTTTCCTGTCACTTCCACTCTCTCCTCTCACCTCCCCTTGCCTGTTTTAGTCTTTCCCTGCTGCCAGAACAGTGACAGGAGGGTGAGGGTGTTGGCAAGAGGTGTTTTGTCAAGTGCTGTGAAAAAGTCAACTGCACTCTGTGCCAATCACAATCACAAGATCACCCCCCCCCTCCCCCAGTCCACCAGTTGGGGGGACACTACAGTATCACAGAAAAAAATACCTGATCAGAGAAATTCTGTGCCTACGCTGAATGACACCGCGGTCATACAACAGTTCACTGTTTAAACAATCGCTACTGCAGTACACTGCTAGAACCAGTAAGTGTCGAGGTAGTATTCAGCTCATAAATCATTGAGAGTGAAAGAAAGAGAACAGCCCCAAGGTTTTTCAAAGAGAGATTGTAATGCTCTCTTTTAAAACTCACAAATGTTGCATCACAATCCATTATTGACAATAACCTCACCAAACGTCAAGGCTCACTGTCATAAAAATAAAAACATGAAAGAGATAGAACAGCCATTAAGTTGAACTGAATATAGAAAGAAAGAACTGGGAGCAACTGCTCGTTCTGGGAAAAAAATATTTTTCACTTTAAATTCGTATGTGAAAGTTCACTTTTAAATATAACCTGAAATACCATTCGGCACAGTACCGCTATTGTCTCCTTGAAAATGTTCATGTCAGCTGCATTCCAAGATCTTCATTGCTTTTTATTGGTATGTTGAAAGACAATGAATACTACAGCACAGTAGATCCAAGCAACAAAGTTTACAATTCAAGCATATTCTTAACACTTCACAGTTGCAATAAAATCACAGATGACGCATTTTAACTTCAGTCTCTGGCATGTACTTACTGTAATGTTCTCTGAGACTTATAATTGACTTCCCATACCTCCTTTAGTTGGTATTGAAATAATCTTGTGCATCTCACAGTTTTCACAAGAGAAGAAATCTAAAACTGGGGTATCGATAATAAGAGCTACAATGGACTCTTCAGGGTCTTCCATCAGACCTGGTTAACACTTTGCCTTAGCGGTTACTGTGTACAGAAAAAGAAGAACTCAAGGACCCTTAGGAGCTCAAGAGCCATCTCTGAAGTTTTATTTTATTGAATTGGCATTGTGGAGTCCCTGAACCAAACCACAGTAATAAACCACACAAGCACACACACACACACATACGCACACTCACTCTGATGCAAACATACAACAGCTTGCTACTTATCCAACGCAGGCAGTGCATCAGGACCACCCGGACTTGTCTGTTGTCTTAAGAATGTCATTGAGTCTCTGAACAGCTCTCCTGACGCAGCCCCCTAATCTGCCCGCTGCTGTCGGCTGTTTGCTGGGTGATGCGAGGGTTGCCAGGCAGGGTATTATGGGTCCTTTAGAGTGTTTGGTCTGGGGCTTTGCTCTTTGATATCCTACACTCACATAAGCAGCTCAGTGGATCTTCCACGCCTGTTACCCATGGCGACACGGTGACTGTACGGTGCTACATGCCTGTTGCCTCGAGATGAGGTGAAGACACGGCGACACGTTCACCTTCTGACCCCACATGATTGGTTAAGAGTCGATGGGCTGGGTTTGCGTAGGCGGGCTGCAGCCGACTTGTGTTTTACAGGGTAGCAGTGCCCGCGTTGCTGTTGTTGGTTCATCTTTGTGGGCTTTATCCCCTGAGCCTGCATGGCTTTGATCAATCCCCACCATAACAGACACATGACAGACAGCGGCTCACTCCTCATCAGGCTTATCAGGACAAAGCACATGTGTTTGTACAGCACTGGGACAACTAAAAGCCACTCATATACACTCAAACAGCTGTTTTAACCCTCCCCACTGCTGGCTCCCTTCTCTCCTCCTTTGTCACTCTGGCTTTCAAAGGAATGAAATATTATTGCTCATCAAGGATGGGTACAGGGAATGCAGAAAAAGCAGAAAACACTGAAACTAGCACAACGCCCCTGTGTGGATGTGCTTGCTGGTGTGCAACTGGGTTTACTGCTTGTTTACAACTCAGCGGTGGTAAAAGCGAGATCATTAAACTTACTCTACCTGAAAACTTGAAAGGAGGACTGGCTCTATAAAAAAAAATGGAAAAGAGAGACAAGCACTCAGTGGCTTTTTGTAGAAATTGCCACACTCAAAACGGCTCAATGGATCCCAAAGGACCTCAGCTATAGTCAAAATAAAGATATTTCATAGCAAAATATCACAAGGTAACATTTTACTCTATTTCTGCAGTTTTCTGGTGAAGTCCCAGAGAACCGAGTGGATGTTGTGGTGGCTAATCTGACGGTGATCGACGCTGACCAACCTCACTCGCCTAACTGGAACGCCATCTATCAGATCATCAGCGGAGACCAGTTTGGGCACTTCACCATCCGCACTGACCCCGTCACCAATGATGGCATGGTCACTGTGGTTAAGGTAAGACACCAGTCTGTCAGAACATGCTCAACTCCTGGCCCTATAGAGATCAGTGTAGAAGAAACAGTGTCATCTCTTTTTCTGTGTTGAATGTCAGATCCCCTCTGGATTTCAGCACAAGCAATAATAATAGACTACAGAGTTAAATGGGGACAGGCTGGGGTCTTTGCCTTTCATATGCCCCTTTATGTCCAAATGAGGGATTGGAGGCTACTGCGCCCTTCAGAAACAGCTCATACACTAACACACAGACTTAAACACAATGGCTGGCGAGACCACTGTAGCAAATTAGGTATTGATTTCTCAATTACAAAGGCAACGTTTTTTATACACTCATAATATGCGAGCTGCTGTTGTAAATGACAGCAACAACAAAGCTATGTCTTGTAACAACCTGCTATGTTAGTGTTCAACCTCTCAGATGGAGGTTATCCAGAGGGTTGTAAACCATTTAAAATACAGAAAATGGACAATAAAAAAAAAATCTCCACATGATATTCAGCCTGTAAATTGTTTGTGTATGTAAAGTGTCTAAATGTGCATCCTACTGAATTGGGCCTTTAGGATTTGTATTTGTGTGTTCATCCATGAGTGGTTCATACTGAATGTGATTACCATGTCATATGTGTTTTGTAGAAATTACTTGTTTATTTTTGTGACCCTGGTGACCCAGGGGTATTGTGCTCGTGTATCTGACTCCAACAAATCACACCTCGCATCCCACAATAATGTATAAAAAATCGCAATAACATCTCCCTATAATTCCCACAGCACCCTGAGCAATGAGCATTGGCATTTTGCTTCTCTTCATTATCTCTAGATGACTGCCTTTTATAATCCATTCCTCTCACTCCCTGATGTAAAAGTCAGCAGGCAGCCGGGTAGCCGTAAGCCTCCGTAGAGACCCATGGGAGGTTATCAGGAAATCATAAAATAAGAGACAGGACACCCCCTGGGAAGAAACGAGAAATAGACTGTCTCAACAAGTAAACAGAGGGGCTTAAGCTCACTCCAGGGAAAGGGAGCCGGAATGGTTCACATCAGACAACGTACGATAGGTAAAATCACAAAGCCATAAGAAGGCACCACCCTCATGTTCCTGTTTTTACCAAATCGTCTGCTGCTGCTAGTGCAGGCATACCTAAACATACTGACACCCAGGTATGCGGCAATCTCCCATGAGGGACCTGGGCTCCTCTGTAAACAAGGGCTGAGGTCCTAACCAGAACATGTCACACATTTACACTGCTCTCTGGGGAGTTTATGAGACATATTCAAATTTTTTGCGGCATGGTAATAAAGCTAGTAGAGAAACAAGCATGCATCAAAACACACAAACAGACCCTGTCTGGTTCAAATGAGTCATTAAGATATGTAAATCAGAGCTTATGATAAACACAGGAGATGACAGGGTAAGTGGAGACAAGGAGAGAAGTGAGGTAAAGACAGATTTCCAAGGATTGGGACATGCAGGCCGCAGAGAGCATAGATCACAGAGAGTCGGGGGGGGGGGCAGAGGTGAGAAGACGAAGGGGTGGGAAGTTAGAGTCCAGCGGAACAAATTAGGTAAAAGGGAAAGAGAGGAAGTGATACAGAGGAGATGTAAGATGTGATGGCTCATGGGCAAAAGATGGAAGCTGTGTTATTGACCTCTCACCCCTCTGGCTTCCCTCAGGGTGTGTGTGTCTGTGTGTGTATATGTGTGTTTTAGTTAGCCTACAGCTATACTCTAGACCTCCCTGTGCTCTGAATACCACTGGCTGTAGATCAAAGAGCCTTGAGCGTGGTTTGCCTGTAAATGGGTTCCCAATGCACCATGGGGTCACACGCGAATACACATCCATGTGCTTATATTTACTTATACCTCTGTGCATGTGCACACACAGGCAAAACTAACAAGCACACAGACATATCCACTCCAGTGCCCTTGTCAACCAAGCTGTCTGATTAAGGATGCTTTTTTATATTAGAGCTGTGCTGCCACACTGTCCACTGATAACACTGAGGCAATGCAACATACAG
>BRZM01002177.1:0-24839 GCA_033238685.1 Lates japonicus
TGTTCCTAATAAACTAATAACTAAGTGTATGTACTAATATTGTTTTAGTAATGCTGTATAATGTAGAGATGATTGTGTTAAATTTTGGTTCTGAGTTTCCTACAGTTGGACTGTGGGCACACATTTTACTTTGTTTTACACCCAATTTGCATCATGTAAGCTTGATATGCAAAAGTTGACTGCAGGGTCACCATTTTTAGTCGAATACTCTCCACGTCAATTACTGACTACTGCTGAGGTACCAACTAACAAGGTACTTGAACACCAACTTCAGTGGATCTCTTTAGTGACCAACTAGAGGGGTTCTTTATTAGAAAAAACAAAACCAAAAGCTGATATCAGTGTCAACCTCATGGTGGCGTTAAATGAAATAGTCAGGAGATCACTGAGTAGGACTCATCCATGAAGCTCTGTACAAAATTTAGTGGCAGTTCATCCAGAAGTTATTGATATATTTCAGCATGGACTAAAGTGTTGGAGTGACTGAGCGACATTCCCATCCACTAGCATGGCCAAAAATAATTACTGGATTATATTGCCATAGATTAAGATACATTTTCTGATCACTTTTGCAAATGTTTCCATTTTGTGCAACAGCGTAATTAGAAAGCTGAGATGACATTCAGTGTATTCTTCAGTAAATATTAGCAAAAGGTTAGTAACTGCTCAATTGTTGATGCTGGTAGTCACTGTAGTTGATCCACTGACCTCACTTAGGCATGAGAGCCGATCTGCTTGTACATCTAGTATTAAAGTGGCCTCTGTACCTACTTTGTGTGTGCAGTTTATTTTTGGCCTTTCTTATACTCTCTAGAGACTGGGTGGTGTTTGTGTGTCTGTATGTGCCAGGGTGGGGGCTGCAGCCACGAGCTACCTTCTCCACCCTGTCCTGCTCACTGACACTGTTGCATAACAAAAATGTAAAATCCGCAAATCGCATGATGTTGCCCTCAGGCATGTTACCGATTGTTGTTAATAGAAAAAGATGTTGCTTACTGTTTTAGCCTCTGCTGCTAATGCATGAATAGTGCATGTCAATAAATGAATGACATGCCTGGGGATTTTTATCCCTTAAAAGCTGCCCAACTGTTGAGTGTTTGTATTTGTTTACAGTTCATGCCTGTGCGCTTGTGTGTGATTAGTGTGTTACTGTCCAGCATGTTCGTGTTGCACTGTTCAGTTACATACGTCGCCTGTTTTCTCACAGACAAAGGAGTCATTTGTGGAAGAAGAATAGCTCAGTCTTTCTCCTTGTTGTCAACTTCTCCTCTGACACTGTAGGCTCCAGTCAGCTACTTTACTAGGTGGTGGGTGGACTGTGTCCTCGTGTGTCCGTGTGAATCGCATTGATTCATTCATACTGCCCTCTCCTGCTCAGGGCCCCTCAGGCATTCCTACCCCAGCCCCCAGACCTGGCTTGGAACAATGTCAAGTCAATTCACATCCAACACTGGAAGCTGCTTCCGGTAGTAGCCAGCTGTAGGTTATTGAATCAGCAGGCTGCAGTGAATCAGAGTTTCATATTCTTTTAAACTGTGTTTTCAATCAGAACTTGAATTCGCTCAAGGTGATTATACTGTAAATTAATCAAAACGATCAAATTCATCTGACCACACTGGTTTGACTTTTAAGTTTTGCAACAGTATTATTATGAGTGTTCAGGTGTTGCCAGCACTCTGTTTGGTCATGTGTGCAAAGTGTGAGTGGGTGGATGACTGTTGCTGAAAGCTTGGCTTCTGCTTCATCACACTAGATATAAAGTTTCATTTCCCTTGAAATAGGAAGGAATATGAACAAAGAGTACTGGGGGTTAAACTAAACTGTATAATTCACAAGAAAAGTGTGTACTTGTAAAGTATGTGTCCAGTACTAAAGTGTTAGGCCTACCTTATTGAACTGTTGTTTCATGTTGTGTAGCTTGACATTTTTCAAGATGAGATATCTCCGTATGCAAATGGAGGAAAACCAAATGTATTTATTTTGTCCTTTCAATTACTCTGTGAAGTGCTGTCATATCCTGAAGAGAAAACAGTGGTTATTATTATGCTGTGTGTTCATCAAGTACACAAACTGAGTGTGTGTCTGCAGGGGGGCCCTCCAGGGCAGTCAAGTCCTTTTTCTGTGGAAACCCTGTGAACCAATGCCTGGTTCTAGCTCTGACTCATGCTTGCATCACAATATTAAGTCCCTCTGTGGGTGCGCTAAGAGCCATGGGTGCTGCTCACTTTTAGTTACTTACAACACTTTTAGTTACTTACTACACAATACTACAACACATCACTACTTATCACCTCCCATCAGACTTCAATCTGACTTTTTTTTTGTTGTTGTTTTTTCAGGCAGTTCCTGCAACATCCTGCATTTGTGTTGACCAATGGACGGAGATGAAATCATGTAAGTGTGTGCTAATCTCGCAGTGCCATGGGGCCTCATCTGCATGTGGTTGGCCTTCTTTCATCAACCTGAGAGGAGCATCTACAGTGTCGGAGCCGACGCTGGACTCAGAGCAGGAAAGAAAACCAGTTTTTTTATGGCGCAAATATTGCAGGTAAGAAGATTAGGAGCATGTGTAATGTATTCAGTGTCTCTCAGTTGCACTGTATCAGTGTAGCTTGGTGTGACTGTGTGCTGTGCATGTTTTTGCTGTAGTGTAGACTATTTAAACACACACACACACGAGTTTGATTGTGTATCTGAAGGTTTATCAACCGTACTTTGTGTTTGCTTTTCTGTGTGTGTGAGCGAGAGAGAGAGAGCGAGAGAAAGAGAGAGCTATGCAGACATGAGATCATGCCAAACAGTGACTGAGTGACTGTGCTTTCCTCAGAGCAGGAAGGCCCACAGACCAGCTCACGGTGTGTCTGAATGGGAGCTATTCACCTTTGAAATGCAGAAGAGTAAACACTGGGGATGATGTCACGTTTGTGTTTCATACTGTATGTGAATGTGTGTGAGTTGAGGATAGAAAGTCAGAATGCTGTGGAAAAGGAAAAAAAACAAACATTGTATCGTGCACATACAACCTTGAAAACAGAAACTGTATGTGTATAACCGTTTCCTGTTGCATGAGGCTTGTGTTTGTGTATTGGGACCTGTTATGTTATATGATTTATTTATTTTCTATTTGTGGGGCACAGTCAACGAATAACAATTCCTAACTAATGAGGTAGAGTAGGAGGAAGTGAGAGTCACACTGGTGGCTTTAATAGAAACCCCTGTGTTCCTCAGGCACAAATAGACCCACGCACAGGATGCTGGCCAGCCAGACACTCCCCAACAGGTGTCTGCAACCCTTAGTACAAAGAGAAATAATAATCAATTGTGTGTTTTGGAGCTGAGATGGAACGGAGGGAAAGTGAGAGGAGCAGTTATTGTGAGTGTGTACAGTATTTGTGCCTGTGAATGTAGGAATTGTGCCAGCATGCCTTTGTGTGAGTGGGTGCACTTTATGTATGCTTTTGTTTTGTAAAACACCAACACAAATGACCGAACATTGGCACCATGCCAGTTGTTTACTTATCAGAGGCAGACCATCAGTGTTTAGTTCTGTAAATGACTATAATTGGAGGAGGGTTGAGGGCAGGAGGAGTGGAAGCCTTGTTTAAAGATGCTGATCTCACAGCACTGTTGAGGTCAGGTCAGGCCTCCTTCCTCTGCCTGAGGGAAGATAGTCCACTCAGCAAAGGTCTGATGTCTGACTGATCATTATATTTGCAGCTTTGTAGCCAAAAGATTGGTTAAGTAGTGTGAAGAAAGTATTCTCACTCAAGTACTGGAGTTAAGTATACTTGTACTTTACTTGAGCATTTCCATTTCACTGTTACTTTACACTTCAGCTTCACTACATTTTAGAGGGAAATATTTTAACTTTTACTTCTCTATATTCATTTATTTCATTTTAGTAATAATAATCCAGTTTCTGTTCACTTTAATCCTAATGTTTCTGTTAAAGTAAAATCAACTTGTAGTGCTGCACAGGAAGTGATGTTTTTTGCTTATATGAACAGAAACACCACAAAATAGCTGAGAGCAAATGTAACACTGTCAATCTTACAGGTTTTTTCAGAAAGAAAAATGATTGAGTTACGTGTTCTGCAGGGTTTAAATCAAGCGATAGTAGGAATAAAGTTTGAGGATAGAGGAAAGGTGGCTAAAAGGGAGTTGGGGAGCAGAGAGGAAACTCTCAGAATAGCAGCAGCCACCAGTGACTGTGCTTTTTGTGGAGAGTGTCTCTGAATGCTTGGAGGGCCTGGGGGGCCCAGACTGACAGAGGAGAACTCAGAGGAAAGGGAGCCTCTGGAAGTCAAAGTGTATTTGTGTGTGTGTGTGTGTGTGGGTGTGGGTGTGAGAGAGAGGACAGTGTTATTTTAACCCTGAACTTCCGGCAGTTACACCATACCCCCCCATGCTCCAGTCTGCTTATTCCTCACTGTCGTCTTCACTCCTTCCTTAGCTTTCCTCTCCTTTCACCTTTAGCTCTTGTTTTTCCTTTATTCCCTTTTCACTTTCTGTTCCTTCACACAGATACACAGGTATTGCATTACCACCTCCCCTGAGGACTGGCGTGCTGTCTGTCGTTTCCGGGTGTATTGTATGTTGGCTGCGTTGTTGACGCATTAGTTTTCCTGATGAAGTGACCCTATAATAGATCACCTTGTGACACTGGCAACTCACAGCCACAGACTGGAACACCAGAGCTTCCCTAAGCTCTGCCTTTCCATTTGAAAAATTAACCTCAGAGCACTGACCAGTGTGTAGGTGTGATTAGTCTCATAAGAACAATCGAGTCCAGACATTGTGTATCATCTGCATCTGGTGGGGAAATTCCAGGACATCTGGTGGCCTAGTAATTAGAGACATGTGCCATACAACATCAAGCTGGGGACCTTTGTTGAATGTCATGCCCACCTTTCCCTCCCCCCTGCATTTCTGTCTGTATCTCTGCTGTCCTACTAACAATGTCAAAAAATAATCTCTAAAAGATTTTTGATGTTCAGGTATTTCACAATCTGGGTGTCAGTCCTCAAGAAGTCCCTGTAGCTGTCACAGATGGCTCCACTTCCATCAATAAAACATTTGATGTTGCAACTTTTGCTTTTCGAGCAAACCTAATTTGAAACAAACCCCAATTTTATACCCCAGTCAATGTTGTTATCATAACTAAAAATTATAATGAACAGAAACATGAGTAACAACCAGGTTTAAAACAGCAGAATTTCTCTACAGAGAAAGACATCATAATGAACACAAATGAGCCTCAATGAAAGGATTTGTGTATCATAAGCATTGAGTTCCTGTGTGTGTCTGAGCAAAAGGACAGAATTCAGTTCAGTTTATAGTTGTCCTGTGATAGTTGTATTTTCACTGCATTTCTTCTGTATTGAAGGTTTGCTGCAGTTTTTTGATCAGTCCTTTTTTATTTCTATCTGTTTCACATGCACGTGTACACACACACACAGTCAGGGCCACAGGGTACAGTGTATTGTTTCCTCTCTTATCTATGTAGTCTGCTCAATCACTTACTCCTTCTGGGTAGAGGGGACCGGAAGAGCAGCTTACACATTGACCAGACACACACACACACACAAACACAGAAACACACACACACTTGTACACCGCTGTAGAGGGTGATGATGCAATGCGTTAGTGTGTATTGCAGGTCTGTCACAGAGCCCACATTATACACATACTGTGTGCCTGCTTTACGCAATGAGACAAAACCGCATTCAACTTATTCAGCTTCAATCTCATTTCAAGGCAGGTACAGTGAACAGACTGAGACAGTGTATCCATTGAAATGATATGATCCATTTTAAGGAATTAAATATTTGAAAGTCCTGACATTTCATGATGACAGGTTATTTTTTGATAATGCTTTAATTTGATGAGAATGTGTTTATTGAAGCATTGTCAGAGTATTACAGTTGAAATGCCATCTGTCGGGCTGTTTTCAGAGGCTCAGGGAGTGTGTCTATAGAAATCATTAAGCGGGCATTTCACTTTTTCTCACTGCCAAGCTAAAGGAAAAACAACACACTTCTGCATGCCATTATCAGTTCGTGGGAGAGATATCTGCTTTTTCCAAAAATAGAAGCAATTATGTCCCTGGAAGCTGCATACAGACATTAGAGAGAATTATTAACATCTAACCTGGCAACAGTTTGAGCAGTAGTCTGAAGCCTTTTCTCATCTCTGACGAATCACTGTACTGATTTACTATCTGCCTTAACTTAAATATTCTGAAAATAATGAAAAGTCCAATAAGATTCCAATATGATTTCAAACACATATTGGTTATATGTTTGAAATTACATGTGTATCTTGCTTTAGACTAATGTTCATACTTCAGACTAGTATCTGCTGTTCAGACACATCTATCACCACATACTATGAAATCAGGCCAAATCACAATTTAAAATGTGTGTGTTTCTTTCTACACTCACTGTCTTTAAAGAAGCAAAGCTGAGTTACATCTGATGCAAAAATGTCTGGTTTAGGGCTTTTGCACCTGCTTCATGAACATGAAAAATGCTTTTAATGATACTTTTTCCTCTCACTGCCTCAGGCTGCCCCCATGTGGCCAGATAGAGTAATGATAATAGCAATAATAGCAGATAGTTGTAGATATATACATAAGTTTTATTCACAGGTTTAAGTTGCTGCTGTTACAGCTGTGGCTGTGAACTGTGCTTATTTAGCCTGTTGGATTTACCCCAGTACTGTGCTATATGTTACAGGTGGGAACTAGGAAAGAGTTTACATGTTTTCTAACAATATGCTATGATAGGGGGACAATAGTACTTAGCTCAGATTTGATGCAGTTTCAAGCTAGAGATGGAAGTAAGGCTAAATGACATGGTTGAAATAGTTATCCAGTAAATGAAAGTGTTCCTTTATATTGCTGTATATGACACTGTGGTAAATCTATGCAAAGTTAATGAAAGGGACAAAAGGCTTCAATCAAATCATTTGGATGTCTATTCATATCATCAACACTGAAAAGTTTAGATTAATAGTAAAGTCAAATTATCACCCAGCTGTGGATGGTAATGTGCAGTTTAAATTGAAAGCACCATATATGGGATCTGCTGTGATTTCAGGACAGGGTTGGTGTGGTGTGAGCCGAGGGTGAGAATGAGTTAGAATATTCAGTGTCACTTCAATGTCACCACACGCGAGCGCATGCCCCACCCCCACACACACACAAAGCCCCTGGCATAGTGTATGACCATGCGTCCAGATGGCAGTGACACAAAGAGAGCTTTAGCTCCTGATGATTTGCATACCTCATCACCTGTGACCTTGGCACAAATGCACACCTGGGTCGTAAAACAGTGGGACCCTCATCCTGTCCTCCTGTCTGCCTAATCTGTCCTCTGCTACTCACGGCCTGGTGTTGCCCTGCAGTGTTTAGATACTCCCTCATAGAATCCCACCTGTTTAGCCTGCAGGGACAAGGAAAGCCAGCACACCACCAAAGATTCCACGTGCCCTTCCACACACTTCCCTAGAAAGACACATGAGAGCTGAGGATTATGGCATGGGAGCTCTATCTGTCTCTCACTCTGTCACATTCTTTTAAAGCTTTGTGCCTGTTTTCTCTCTTTGTCTCCTCATCATCTCATGTCCCCCTCTGATTCAGTGGAAATCTTTCTGAGAATGGGGTGATGAGAGAGGATTTGTTGAGGATAATATTTCTCCTGACAACTCTGTATGAAATATTGCGTGTTCAACAGTAAATGGAAGTCATTAGGTGGTTTGACTCTGTGCCCAGCCCTGATTGATCCCAACCGAGCCTGCTGAGTTGGGGACAGGCTTTCATTCTTCACTGCCTGCATTTAGTCACAGTTTTGGAGCCCAATGTGTCAAAGCTGCACATGGTCCTCTTTTAAAAAGGTGACTATACTGATACTGTTCAGAGTCAAATTGAAACAAATTTTTTCAGCTGGATTTGAACTAGGGATGTTGCAGTTTATGGTTGGTAGCTCCTAAACCACTACCCCTAATTGGATACGTTTATATTAGAGAGGTGGCAGGAAATGAGGGGAGAGAGATGAGAAACAACATGCAAGAAAGGTCTCCTATCAGATCCAGATCAGAGATGTTCAGTTCATGGTCAGCACCTTAACTTGAAGGCCAGGACGTAAGGCACATGGCTAATCACAAACTAAAGATTTAAGTGTATTGGTGAGAGCCCCGCCACTTGAAAACAAAAGTATGGTTTCAGTAAAAATTATTTCTTTCTTTATCCTTCTTTGTTTTGCTACTGGGAAAATTTTAAAACATGGTTATTTCAATTAGGTTCCCCTGGTTTGAGAAGGTACAGCCTTGTCACACTTTTTATTTGTGCTGAAATTATTAGATGATTAATCAGTAAGTTAATCAACAGAAAAATAATCATAACTGATAATAAAATAAAATTCGACTCACAGTTTTTCACAGCCCAAGGTGTTGTCTTTAAATTTTTTAAATCTGGCCAACCTAAAATATTCAATTTACAATGATATAGAACAAGAAAAGCAGTAAATCTTTACATTTGAGAAGCTGCAATGTTTAGTTGTTGAACTCACATGAGGATGTTGACGATAGAGAGAAAAAAGAAAAGATGTTCAGTTTTGACTGATAGCGTGTGGATCAACAGTCAGATCTTAGCCCTCTGTTGAGTGTTAAAAGTGAAGTTAAAGGTAAAGATATAAGCAGAAGTGAAATGCTGAAGGGGCTACTGTACCATTTCTCCGCAGTCCACACCCTGACCACAGCTACATCAGCTTCCTTGCTGGCCAATGACGTTTTTACTATGTCAACATTTTTTTTGCACTGACCTCAGCGCAGCAGCAGAGTCACTGGCCAATCTTAACATCTCTTTTTATATCATAGAGTAGTGAATCATCCGGTAGGATGTCTGGTGTTTTTCACCCTCAGGTGAAGTCATCGCCTAACTCAACAAGATTTGATCTCTGACCAGAAGTTGTGGGTGGGTGCTGCTACCATGACGTATAAGAAGAAATATTTCTTTCATATTGATGCTTCTCTAGAGTCATCTCAAGAGGATTCATGTGGAGTCCCAGGAGAAACAGGTCTGTAACCCATTTTAAGTTGAATTGTAGCTCAGGAAACTAAATAAACTTTTGATAAAATGTTTGAATCCGTTGTTATTAGAATAATTAACTTTCCTTTACTAGTAAAATATTAGCAAGACTTAAAATTATTTACACAAAGTGGATGTACAGGGTGGGGCAAGACCGGATTTGTGTTGACAAGGTTAAGAGTTCTTGGAGAGTAGAGGGTAATAGGTTAGTAAGTCTTCATGCGTCTGTAACTTAATGTGGTGTGAAAACATCAGTTTTGGATAACTTGTAATCAGTGTGTTGTGAATCAACTCCGGGGGGGAACTCCACTGATTTTACACATCAAACTCAAACGTCTTTATTGTCATTCAAAACTACATCAGTCAGTGCACAGTACATGTCAGTGTACAAGTTACAGGGGGCACTGGGAGCTTGTGAAAACAGTTGAATAATTTTGCCTGTGGCTCAGGAAGAGTTTTGTCAAATTTCAAAAAATAACCCTAATGATGTCATCATATCTCAGTTTAGGCTTGATGACTACAGATGTATAAGAGAAAACTGATTAACTTATGATGATGATTAGCTCTAGAATTATAGAATAATTTTAGTAGAAAACGTTTGACCTTTTGTTTCTTAACTTTGGGACCATTGGTCAATATAGATATAACATATAAACAATATATTCCAATATTATAAAGTTCCAAAGCATTTCCAAAAAAAGTGGAATAATTTCCACACAGCTACTCACACAGATAGATACAGTACACCATAACCTCTTCTGCTGCACTGTCCAGTTACTACCCTGATTATATTTCCACCCTATGAGCCCCTCATCAGTAGTAGACATCAGGGATTTCATCCAGCTCCTGTTCGAAAGCTTACTGCTGCCCCCAGAGTCTACCCACTAACAGTCGTAAAGAGACAGGAGGGACCCAGGAGTCAGTCCTTTAAGTCTTTAAGGACTCTAAACGCTCTCTTAAAGGGAGGGTTTGAACAGCCTGTGGTGTTTGGGCTGGGAACTCTGCACTGTTACACCCACAGCCTGTCTGCTTTGCTTCTCCATGCTCTCCATCACGGGGAAGGAGAAGGCGTTTATATGGTTTAACAGGCTCAGCTTTACCTTCCCCCTGACACAATATGGCTGACGGAGCTGCTGGGGTCAGAGATCACAGTCCCAGTATTTGGTTATTAAAGGGGTTTTCCAGGCTTTGGAAGAGAATTTGTGAAATGTGCTCTGTAATGGGGACAGAGAGGTTAGAGTTGAAGGTGGAGTGCTTTCTGAGTAATTAATATTTGTGGGAAAGTGATACATTTTTGAAGAGACCTCAACAAATATGTAATGGATGTATAGTGTAAGAAAAAGGAATACATAGAGAGGTTCTCCACATTGGACACAACACAGTAATTCTTACCCTGAAAAAATTTCAGTCCAGGGTTCCAGATCTTATCGAACACACCTCCTCATTCCTCACTAAAAAATCTCAGTATCTCCAGGTGCAGTCTGTTTGCCATTTCCTCCCAACCACAAATCATATATGGGCATAGAGTCTAACTTCCACACACAACATTCCAAAGAAAACTACCAGTGGATCAGGTTCCCAATTCTTCCCAAAAGCCTTAGAGTGATGAGAATGATTTTGACATTAAAGTCAATTATAAAACAATGAATACACCAATAAATGAATCAGAATTTCTGGCCAACTCAAAGAACATTTTGGTCGGAGTGAGTTTATTCTGATGTTCAATATAAAAAAAGACAATAGTAAAAATGATCACGTGATAGTTTTTTGCTATTCAGCCTTGCTCTCTAGTCTTACCAAGCTGCCATGCAGTCTGTAATGGAGCGTGTTAACTTTATCAGGGGGAGGTGGTGGGCCGCAGTGACCCCACATGACACCACAGCTCAGCCCTGCTCCATTTATCATGGCCTCAGTTGGCCAACATGTCTCTCCCCTGCTGCTCATCTTGTCATCTTGTTGCTCTTTTCTTGTATTTTATATCTAGCACTGTAGTGTTAAATCATGTATACTGTTGATTATATATGTATGTATGTTTAGTACTAAGGTCATAGTTTGTGATGTTTTGTGTATTATAGCCCTCTGCTTACAAACCATATGTCCAAACCAACTCTCTGTCACGTCTCATCACCCTCACTAAGGTGTATTATTACAAGGTAATGTTATGCTGTTTTATATTGTACAGGGGCGTTTGAGTGACTATGAAAAGTATGCCTACTTAGCTACAGTGTATCTGGGTGTCTATCAAACTTGGAATGACAGCTCTTGTCAGAGGGGCTTTTAATGAACATTTTGGGTTGAGACTTGTGTGATGAACCCTTGTTTCATTAATTATATTTACAGAGGGACAGAAATAATGGACATGTAGCTAAGGCACGAAGAGGGAGAGACAGCTAGAGAAAGAGAAGAGCTGATGATACAGATACTGCCCCTGTCCATTCAGTTTCTGTAAGAGTACATGGAGACATGAATGGAAGGATAACAGACAGTAGAGAGGTTGGTCAGGGGGTGTTGGTGAATCTGGCAAAGCCATGTTGCAAGCCTTCGAGATTTGGACTCTGAGATCTGATAGGCCGCTTCACTGGCCTACCTGACCAATAAGGATCATTGATTTAGGTCTCAGCTGTGAGAAAGGGAGGGGAACAATATAACAGCACACCCAAGAGACCAGAAGATAAAGCCAAATTCATAAATGAGAGAGAGAAAGAGAGAGAAAAAGAGGGGTTGAGCCTGTAACTTCAGCCTCATATATGGGAGAGGGAATTTTATTGTAATTGTTGGCAGTGCCCTCCAAACCTACACAGTAGATATAAACAGTTTAATGTCCTGTGATAAATGCAGAAATGCAGGTCTCTGTGTTGCTGTGTATTGTGTCTGGATGCATGCTCAGTGTTCCATTTTTGTAGGACTGTTCGTTCGTCAGTGTGTGTGCAGACATGCGTGTGTGTTTGTGTTTTTTTGCGTGCCGTTCACATGTGCGACAGCCAGCCTCTAGAGGAGCAGATTCAACAACAGAGCAGAGGAGAGGCAGAGGAATGAGAGCAAAAGGCGAATGTTGCTCAGCGGGCTGTGAATAACTGGCCTGAGGACATCAAGAGGACTGGAATGGACTCAGAGAGAGAGGGAGAGAGGGGGAGCGGAGAGAAGTGGTGGGGAAGGGGAGAGAATGATGAGAGAATGAAGAAAAGAAAGCAAGTGTTTAGGATGGAAAAGAGGGAAGAATAAAGAGTGAGTGACATGGACAGAGGGGTGAAAAAGAGAGTGTGTTGGTCAACGTGTCTTGTATACTGCTGTCATTTAGATGTGTTAAAGCTCTGCTCAGTGGCATCAGTGCTTGGACTGCAATGATGCTAGTCACACTACAACTTGGGAAAGACCAGGAGGTAGTGACACACACACACACACACTATTCTTTTATTCTATTTTCCCCTCCATCCAGATGTCCACCCAGCAAGGATCCAGATGGCCTGGATACCCTCCCTATAGTGGAGAGGTGCCTTTGACGCACACACACATTCACACAAAAACACACAAAGCAGCATGGCTGTGTTTTTCTCCCTCCTCTCAGAGGGAAGATTAACTCTCCTCATTAGGGCTCCCCCGCCTCTCGCCCTCGTCTCTCTTCCCCCTCCCTCCCCTGTCGGCCTGCATTGCCGTCATTGGCTGCTTCTATCAGGACCACCGCTGACTGGAACGCTGTGACTACAGGACACAGGAGAGCGGGGAGGAGGTGGGATGGGTTGATGTTGCCACGGTAATAGAGGAGGCGATCACTCACCAAATCAGTGAGCCAGGGCTGAAATGGATAAAAAAAAATTGTAGTGGAGGGGTGCGGAGAGCGGGTTAGAGGCTGACGGACTGAGAAGAGGAGAGGAGGGGAAAAACAATAACAACAACAGCAAGGGATTAAGCATCGACTGAGCAATCAGGAAGTCCATTTAGGACAAAGCAGCGTTAAAAATCCCCCCAGACTTTAGTCGTGATCGTCAGAGCTGAGCTGCCTGTCCGATTGGACAGCTGCTCAAGATCTGTGGGAAAAAAAATAGAAGCACACAAAGGAAGGATGAAATAAAACAGGTGAAAAATTAAAAGCAGCTCCTGGAAGATCGCTCCTCTTCTCTGCCGTGATATTTCACTCCTGGCGATAACTGAGAGGAGGTAAGCTGGTTGGACTGATGCCTGGGGCGCAGAAATAGAAACGGAGAGAGAGGAGCATCGCTAGATATGAAGAGCATGCGTCAGCACTAAGGCAGGGTGAACAAGAGCAGTCAGAGAGAGAAAGAGGGAGACAGTGACAGCAGAGATGAGTGAGGTAGAGGGAGAGAGAGATTGAGGGTATAGGTCATTATTGTGGCATGAGATGGAACGACAGAAATAGAGCCTGCCGGATTTGGCACCTTCTGTGCCACACCTTGGCTGCATCATCCCAACACTCCATCCTGACTGCAGCAGCTCCACTGAGGACCCACAGAAGGGATTTCCTTGCACTTTAATGATCAAGACACAAATCTGGAATGATCCATTTTGCACCTGTGATGCTTCCTTAAGATTCAATCCACTGACATGTGAGAAGAACAAACTGTACCTCTTTTTAAACAGTGGATTGTCTTCTATTTTTCAGTTGAGGAGGAAGGATCCCTGCCTGCACACAACAATTACTATGTTCATTCTGCATCAAGAATTATTGTCTGCAGCTCACCAGAGGAATTTGTATCTAAAGTCAGTTTCCATAAAGAGGAGCACCTGTGTTTTCACACACTGGTCAGTCAGTGAACACAGCGCTGTGTGAAAATGAGGAACTCATTGTCCGGCCATTTTCAACGAGTGCTGACTCAACCTAAATGAGGAAGACAATGAAGGTGGGAGTAATGGAGGTATACAGCAACAGCATAGTAGGCTGAATGATTAGAAATATTGTGCTAGGCTATCTGAAATAATGCAACACTGTCCTGTGAATGACATGCAGAATACTGTACTTGTCTCCCTAATGACAGCGTGGACCTCAAGGCAGGCTGACTGACCAACTGACTGACTAACAGTGTGGGTTGCTCACTGACTGGAGCTGTGGCTATCTGAGGACTCTGAGGACACGTAGCCCTGGGCAGATAGCAGCCGGGTTGGTGAAGCCCCATGATGGGGGAGACGGCAGAATATCAGAGGCTCCAGGAGACGTCAGAGCCTGAATATCAACGCCTGCCCAGCGATGATGAAGAGGTAGACCTCCACTGTTCCCTTGATTACACAGTAGTAGGGATCCTGCCACACTGCTTTAAACGACCATGGATGACAGATTAACAGTGATCAAAAATTTCAGTAGGTATTATGAATCCTGTCAGGAAGGAAAATGAAAGTGTGTGAGATGATATGAGGCTTTATCGTGGTTGTCTCCATGGTAGGCATTTTCCTCTCTGTACAGAAATTAATTGTAGATACAAATAATAATCAGTGTCTTGTTTGTGTCCTCTGTGGTATCAACTTGATCTACAGTGTTGCACTTTAATTGTGAATGTTTACATTCACCCATGTGAATTTGGGTGTGCGACAGTTGTCTCTGTTTGTGTCATCCCCCAAATAAGAAAGGAACATTGCCTGTAGCTGTTTTGCTGTGACATCACTTTCACTCCCCAGTTAGTGTGTTTTTGAAGGTCAGTGTGCATATTAATAGTGGTGAAATGGTTTATCATGTGACCACGTAGCATGCAGGGAGGTACTGTATTATTTTCAGTAATCTCGTCTCTCCAAAATGGGACAAAATACATCTTTTTCACAACAGACATTTTGACTTGTCACAGTAGGAACGTTGCAGGTGTAAATATTAAAAGTAATATGGCTGAATTACATTTAGCTGCTTCAGGATCCTGGTGTTGTGCATTTGCTCACTCTCACACTGTCATGGCTTACAAGGACACTTAGACAGAACAGAGCCGTTGTCACACCTGTGCTTTTACTGCTTCAGTTGGAGTACTGCAAGTAAAAAAAAAATAAAAATAATTCATTGGTCTGAATGCTCATTCATCTGTCACACAGAACCAGACCCTCTACACTCATATGTCACCAGCACCCTCCTCAACCACCAAAAAAACCCATGCACACCATACACAACACTTCTCACACACACACAAGGCCAGCCCCTGTGTGTTGCTGGGTTGTTGAAAACAGAACCATGAGGTCATCGATGAAGTGCTGCCGAATGAGCACGGTGACAGGCGAAGTATGACATTTTATACCCTCCCACCTCTTCCGCAAACCCCCACATCCTTTCGCAAATGCTGTGATGTACTGACAGGCCTAGCCTTTCTTTTGGCTTGGATGACGCCAGCAATGTCATTGCCACTATGCTGTTTTTTCCTTTTCAGAATCATTATTCGGTAGCATACTGTAGGGAGGCAGACTGGAAATGTGGCAAAGTGAAAGGATGACAGACCAAAAAGGTTCCTGGCTGGATTTAAACTGTGCACTTCAGTACACGCCGAATACCAGTGAAGCCTGTCTTTTGCCTTTTTGCTTAACTTTGTTGATATTATCAATATGTGGAAGTATGTGCAGAATCATGGAAAATTGGCCAGGTCAATATTTTGCCCAATATTAACTTATTGCAGATATATCTGTTGGCTACCTATTGGCTAAAAGTATCAAGAAAGTGCAACTAACTTTGGTTGCAAAGTTTCTGTTACTTGCAGAAATGTCAAACTAGGTTTGAGATCATTCAGAAATAGTGTCACCATTATAGTTTGTCCACTATAGAGCACTCACAGGTTGATTTTACACTGTAACATGTCCCATTCAAAACTCTGTATATAGTACTAATAGAAAAAAATTGAAAAAAAACACCCAGGCCTGCTCTAACCAAGTGTGTACTGCGATAAGACTCCAGTCCTCTGTGACCCTGCTCGGGGTAAGTGGGTATAGAAAATACGACGGCTGGATGAATGTGTTGATCTTTGCAACAGTTTTAATGTCATGAATGTGGACTCTGTGTGTTTAGAGTCTGTGTGCTAGTTCAGTAGAGTTAAGCCGGTGGACGCTGCAGCTGTCCTGGTTGCTGGCGGCTGAATCAGATCAGTCTCTTTCTACAGCTGCAGCTTTGTGCTGAATACAGCGGTTTTCTAGTCTTGACACACACAACCCTAACACACTGCACGTTCATGTACATTCAGAGAGAAAGAGATGAAAAGGTAGCTGGACCAAGGCAATAAGAAAGAGAGAGGGAACAGTCAGTCTTGTTCTGGAGACAAACTGCCTTTAAATATATATATAAATTGTTTTATGAGATCATTTTATTCTTAAATGTAATCTTTGTCAGCTGTGCTTTTCCCCTATGGAGCATGAGGGGATTAGTGAGCTTGTTTTGCTACTGTAGTTCAACCAGTACCCCTCTCTGAAAATGCTGCATTGGTTTAGTCCAGGAGTACTGATGAGCATCTGCTATATCTTTTTCAAACAGTGCAAATAATATATATTCTCCATTTATCTTATTGCAGCATATGCTGGCCCAGATTTTTGGTCTGGGTCAGCACATGAGGTCATTCATGACATTTGACCGACATTTCTCACTAACACCCTCCTTTCCCCTCTTTAACCAGCTTTAGGGGATCAGAGGAGGGATAGCTTAGGATGGGTGTATTTCCAGGGTGGAGGCGACGTTGGCAAGTGTTGGTGGGGGTTGTTTTGGTTGTCTGGCATTATGCATATTAAGCCAAGTTACCAAAACAACCTTTGTTGACAAAAGGCAACACACATGCTCTGTGTTGGCCTGGAAGGAGCCTGTCTGTATCCAGAGCTCCTTTCATTCCCACAGTCAGTTCTTCTCCACGTTGACGCCCACCACCACATAACGCCTCTCCTCTTCTTTTTCTGTGAATGATGAGGTGCTGTGGATGGTGAAGGGATTTAAGGAGAGCATAAAAGCCCAACTTTGGCAGAGGGTTACTATCTGTGAGATCACGAATGACGCATCTCTGTCTGTCTGTGCATGCAGACCTCCGTCACAGGCTTCGTCTGTGCATGTGTGTGTATAGATGTTTTGCTTGCAGAGTTGTAATAGGGATTAATCATGTTTGTTCTACTACTCCTTCTCTCTGCTCTGCCAGTTTCTGGCATCAAACACCAAACCACAGATTAATGTATTGCCACCAAAAGGTTGCGACTTATTTTAGAAATGCACTGGCAATGTGTCCACCCGTATCCACTGAGCTATCTTAATTCCCAACGCTGTACGTCACTGTGAATCCAGCCGATGTGAGTGCATGCCTCTGCATGCCTGTGTCTGTGTACAGTGAGCATCATATTACAGAATCAAGCTTAATGTGTGTCTTTGTGTGTATTACTCAGACCTAATGCAGACCTCACACAGAGCTTTGTTCTTCATAATCTCATTAGCTAGCACTCCACTAATTTGATGTCAATTCATGATAATACAATCTACACAGTCAGACACTTTTAACTTGGGCGTTTACAGTATTAGCATGCTTTCATCTCCAGTTCTGCAGCTAGTGAGTCATGCTAGCGTGTGTGTGTGTGTGTGTGTGTGTGTGTGTGTGTGCACGAGCACAAACTGAGGTCCACATCAAAAACTCAGCTAGGGGCATGAGCAGTGAGTACATTTACACACACAGTAATAATCCAGTTTGAGTCTTATCCTGGTTCGAATCCATATTTGGAATATGGCATTTACACAAGAAAAATGTTTTTTCATGTCTCTGTTAAATCATAATTGTATCTAGGTCTGCCTGTCTGGGTGCAGATGTCTCTAAGTGACTCATTTGAGTAACCAAACAGTTCAAAATGTACACAGTTTGGTTTCTGGCTGTTTGACTTTTCTATGTGATGACAACAGATGTTAAAGAAAAGGATTCTAGGAAGCACACCTCACCCTACACACCTAAGAGGCAGGGCATCACAGTGACTGAATGCATTCATTGCAGACTTTTGAAAGATAGAGGCTGGGCTTTGCAGTCATCAGTAGTAACCTACCTAGTGCCTAATACCTAATAATGTATATACCACATTATCTTGATGTGACCATGAAGTGCAATATAGTCAACTAAACTTGAGTCACATCAGTGAGTTAGATCACTCAGTAGTCTCTTTAGTAAGATTTGGTGCCACCTAACGGTATCTCAGCAGAGCTACAGGTTGACTTACTGACCAGTAGTCGCATTGGTCTAATCTACTTAGTCAGGAGGCAGCTGACGGCTCTGTGACACATTCCTTACGATGATTTTAAAACTACAAATCAATATGACATCTGTTGCTCTACACATACACTCTGCAATGGCAGTGATGAGCTGAAATGCAGTGGCTTCACTAATTATACAGTACGCTCTACTGTCACCACCACGTGTCCTCCTTTTTTCCTGACCATGATGTCTGTCTGGAGTGATTTTAAAGTGTTACTTTGTCCAGCTTCATTACTGTCTGCTGCACACAATGTAAGTCAGATACACACACACACACACACACACACACACACACACACACACACACACGCACACATACACAAGTGCAGCTCAGAATGGCAAAGGCCTATTTTAACTCACATGTTTAGATTTGGAATTCAGCAATAAATTAGTTAAATAATCAGTTACCGGCTCCTTGTCCAAGTGCTGATTTTAAGGAATGTGTGCTATTTATGTCATCTGTTTCATAGTCATGTGAGTTATATAACTGTTCCTAAACTTAAGTAAACATCATTTTCCTATTTTTCAAGTTTTCAACTCGACCCATTCCCTCTCAAAGCACATTAGCCAACTTATAGTTACAAAGGCATTCTCAGCAGAGATCATGTGGACTTCAAGGATTTTTTATGCCATTAATGGCGTAACTCACTTCAGGGAGTTGTGTTACCAGACTAAGTGTGTGTGTGTGTGTGTGTGTGTGTGTGTTATGTGGTTTCAGAGGGGAAAAGAGAGGAGGAAAGGGTCTCGGCTTTTTTTCCATCCTGTCCTGTCACATCCTATGTGCTTGATGATTTGGAGCCAGATTCATGACATCACCTTTTTGTCTGAGTGACTGAGTGGCAACTGATGAAGTCTAAACGAGTTTAGAGGGAATTCACACTGAAACTCTTTAAATTATGGACAGCGGACCAGACAGTCCCCTGAGCTATTCCTCATACATCGGTAATGAAAGAAAAATAAACGGCTCTGTTGAGACCTTGCACCACAACATATATAAGTGTTAGAGCATTGTAACAGTATATGTGACAGCAGTCTTTCCTCTGGTGTGGATAACTTACAAGGCTTGATTTAGAAGCTTGATTTTATTGTACAATACAATGAAAGAAGCAAAAGAATCCCACACACTGTCAGGCACTTGTATTCTCTTTATTAACAAGGTTTTCATCAGGTAAAACTGAAATTAATTTGAGTGAAAAATATTTTTATAATGAATTTCTACTGACGAAGGTTCAAGGCTCAAAACTTTGTTTATAAAGTGAGAGCAAGTGATTGACACTTTTGCAGGATTTTTTGTGTTTGAGTGTTTTAGTTTCGTAGTTGTCAGTAAGCCTGTCAGGTGTGCAACAACTGCATAGTGAGAAGGACGTGCTGCTCTGCTCTGATAATCTAACTCCAGTTCTAGAACGATGATCTCATGATCTGTTTTATCTGACATTAGGGGATTTATTTGGTTTCATATTGTTTGTCATTCACATGCATCAGATTGGTTATCTATGCAGTGAGACATACTGTAATGTTGATGTATATTGCTAATATGTTTTGTCACCTGACAAGGAGTGCTTTGCCATTTTTGTACTCCAATTTTTATTTTTTATATTGTAGAGCTGGATAATTACCAAGGTAGAGAAATAACCCCCCTAAAATCGTAATACACAGCTAAGCTCTTTTTTGAATGCTTCTTGGTCAGCTTACTATATAGTAAACCATATAACTAAAAAAAAAAAAAAAAAAACACTGCTAGTCTTGTTGTGAATGGAGGCACGTAGACACAATCAAACACACCAACAAACTCATAAACAAATGCCATAGTACACAAAACCACATCTACACAGACATCCTCAGAAATGTCTGCTGTCCTGTCTTTAATCAAAGCCAGACACTTTATGATAACAACTCCCATTTAGTTGTTGTTTTCTCTTTCCTTTCTTTCTATGACTCCACCGTCTGCTCACCTCCCTTCCTTCCTAATTAAAAGCAGAGGAGCAGAAAAACCCAAAGTGAAAAGCAAAAGACCAAGTTAAATTACTAAATAGATTTATTAACTATTAAAGAACAAAGAAAAGCAATGAGCAGAGAGAGCAGAAGGCTGTGAAATTAGAAAACCAAAAGCTGAACAGTGACTGGCGAGAGGCAGTGTGAGAGAGGGCTTGCTACTTCTAAGGGTCTGAAAAGTAGCTGGTAAGGGTTTGTTTATAGTCAGCAGAGTGGGAGAGAGATAACATTTTTGGAGGATTAGAGGCAGGAAATAAAAGGCAGCACCAAATAAAGAAGAAAATGCAATGGGTTGGCCAAACCCAGGGGAGGGAGGGGAGAGGGGATTAATAAAGGAGTGAAGGATAGGGAGGAGTAGGGCAAGGGCAGGGGGTTTATACTGCAGTGGTTAAAGACAGAATAGACATCACAGAAGCAGAAAAGGAGTGAGGGAGTTAACTGCAGTTGGGTGGCCTGGGGAAGTCTTGGTAAAACAACTACTTTTCATTTTCATGCCTAAATTTAAGCATCAGTCACCAGTCAAAAGGCTTCTCTGTTTGTCTGTTTCTCTGCCATGATGGTTCGCAAGCAAAGCTGCTGCAAGTTTCTCAATGTTGAAATATGCATCCACGCACATTAAAGATCCAGATTTTCATTTTCTAGATAAATCAATTAAGTGTTGAGTCTATAAAATATCACAAATGAGGAAGGAATCCAAATTAAAATTCCCTAAAGCCCACATAGATGTCTTCACATAGCTGGTTTTCTCAAGCTGGGAGTCCAAATACCAAAAACTATTCACTTTTAAATTTATTCACTTTCACTTGTGACAAAAAAATGAAGCAAATCTTCAAAACTGAGAAGCTGAAACTAAGGAATGTTTGGTATTTTTGCTTGAAAATTTACTGAAACAGATAAAAAAAAATCTTTCATTTCTTGTCAGTTCAGCTTTAGATGTAGGTAACTCTTGAAGTGGGTTTCCAGGTATTTTTAAGCAAAAGAATTCACCGGTTGTCTATGTTTTTTTGTGTTTTGAAGGAATACATACTCATGAAAGGAAATCTTTTTTAGTGTT
Source organism: Lates japonicus (assembly GCA_033238685.1). NCBI lineage: Eukaryota > Metazoa > Chordata > Actinopteri > Centropomidae > Lates > Lates japonicus. Next base: position 21,311 of record BRZM01002177.1, read on the forward strand.
TTATAAGAAACTTTAGTGTACAATGAAGTTTATATGGCAGGAATATCTTCATTTTATACACAATCTTTTGTCTACAATCCCTCATGATCAGTCTGTCTGTCTTATTTGGTAACTACAGTATAAAGAGTCTTTATTCCCAGATTGCCGTGTCACTCAGAGCCAGCGGTTTCACTGACAGTGACAGTCAAAAGCCCAAAAAGTCAAATTTCCTCACCATGGTGAATTTTAAGATAAGCAGGCTGAGAGTGAGGAAAGAGGGAATAGTAGAGGAGGAGAGGAGGAAGAAGTGCTCGTGTGTGTGTGTGCATGCATGTGTGTACATATGTGTATGTATGTGCATGTGTATGTGTGTGTTTGGGGGTTACATCACAGGAAACAAGCTCTCCATCCCGCAGTTGAATGTAACCCCCAAACACACACATACACATGCACATACATACACATATGTACACACATGCATGCACACACACACACGAGCACTTCTTCCTCCTCTCCTCCTCTACTATTCCCTCTTTCCTCACTCTCAGCCTGCTTATCTTAAAATTCACCATGGTGAGGAAATTTGACTTTTTGGGCTTTTGACTGTCACTGTCAGTGAAACCGCTGGCTCTGAGTGACACGGCAATCTGGGAATAAAGACTCTTTATACTGTAGTTACCAAATAAGACAGACAGACTGATCATGAGGGATTGTAGACAAAAGATTGTGTATAAAATGAAGATATTCCTGCCATATAAACTTCATTGTACACTAAAGTTTCTTATAAAACACTAAAAAAGATTTCCTTTCATGAGTATGTATTCCTTCAAAACACAAAAAAACATAGACAACCGGTGAATTCTTTTGCTTAAAAATACCTGGAAACCCACTTCAAGAGTTACCTACATCTAAAGCTGAACTGACAAGAAATGAAAGATTTTTTTTTATCTGTTTCAGTAAATTTTCAAGCAAAAATACCAAACATTCCTTAGTTTCAGCTTCTCAGTTTTGAAGATTTGCTTCATTTTTTTGTCACAAGTGAAAGTGAATAAATTTAAAAGTGAATAGTTTTTGGTATTTGGACTCCCAGCTTGAGAAAACCAGCTATGTGAAGACATCTATGTGGGCTTTAGGGAATTTTAATTTGGATTCCTTCCTCATTTGTGATATTTTATAGACTCAACACTTAATTGATTTATCTAGAAAATGAAAATCTGGATCTTTAATGTGCGTGGATGCATATTTCAACATTGAGAAACTTGCAGCAGCTTTGCTTGCGAACCATCATGGCAGAGAAACAGACAAACAGAGAAGCCTTTTGACTGGTGACTGATGCTTAAATTTAGGCATGAAAATGAAAAGTAGTTGTTTTACCAAGACTTCCCCAGGCCACCCAACTGCAGTTAACTCCCTCACTCCTTTTCTGCTTCTGTGATGTCTATTCTGTCTTTAACCACTGCAGTATAAACCCCCTGCCCTTGCCCTACTCCTCCCTATCCTTCACTCCTTTATTAATCCCCTCTCCCCTCCCTCCCCTGGGTTTGGCCAACCCATTGCATTTTCTTCTTTATTTGGTGCTGCCTTTTATTTCCTGCCTCTAATCCTCCAAAAATGTTATCTCTCTCCCACTCTGCTGACTATAAACAAACCCTTACCAGCTACTTTTCAGACCCTTAGAAGTAGCAAGCCCTCTCTCACACTGCCTCTCGCCAGTCACTGTTCAGCTTTTGGTTTTCTAATTTCACAGCCTTCTGCTCTCTCTGCTCATTGCTTTTCTTTGTTCTTTAATAGTTAATAAATCTATTTAGTAATTTAACTTGGTCTTTTGCTTTTCACTTTGGGTTTTTCTGCTCCTCTGCTTTTAATTAGGAAGGAAGGGAGGTGAGCAGACGGTGGAGTCATAGAAAGAAAGGAAAGAGAAAACAACAACTAAATGGGAGTTGTTATCATAAAGTGTCTGGCTTTGATTAAAGACAGGACAGCAGACATTTCTGAGGATGTCTGTGTAGATGTGGTTTTGTGTACTATGGCATTTGTTTATGAGTTTGTTGGTGTGTTTGATTGTGTCTACGTGCCTCCATTCACAACAAGACTAGCAGTGTTTTTTTTTTTTTTTTTTTAGTTATATGGTTTACTATATAGTAAGCTGACCAAGAAGCATTCAAAAAAGAGCTTAGCTGTGTATTACGATTTTAGGGGGGTTATTTCTCTACCTTGGTAATTATCCAGCTCTACAATATAAAAAATAAAAATTGGAGTACAAAAATGGCAAAGCACTCCTTGTCAGGTGACAAAACATATTAGCAATATACATCAACATTACAGTATGTCTCACTGCATAGATAACCAATCTGATGCATGTGAATGACAAACAATATGAAACCAAATAAATCCCCTAATGTCAGATAAAACAGATCATGAGATCATCGTTCTAGAACTGGAGTTAGATTATCAGAGCAGAGCAGCACGTCCTTCTCACTATGCAGTTGTTGCACACCTGACAGGCTTACTGACAACTACGAAACTAAAACACTCAAACACAAAAAATCCTGCAAAAGTGTCAATCACTTGCTCTCACTTTATAAACAAAGTTTTGAGCCTTGAACCTTCGTCAGTAGAAATTCATTATAAAAATATTTTTCACTCAAATTAATTTCAGTTTTACCTGATGAAAACCTTGTTAATAAAGAGAATACAAGTGCCTGACAGTGTGTGGGATTCTTTTGCTTCTTTCATTGTATTGTACAATAAAATCAAGCTTCTAAATCAAGCCTTGTAAGTTATCCACACCAGAGGAAAGACTGCTGTCACATATACTGTTACAATGCTCTAACACTTATATATGTTGTGGTGCAAGGTCTCAACAGAGCCGTTTATTTTTCTTTCATTACCGATGTATGAGGAATAGCTCAGGGGACTGTCTGGTCCGCTGTCCATAATTTAAAGAGTTTCAGTGTGAATTCCCTCTAAACTCGTTTAGACTTCATCAGTTGCCACTCAGTCACTCAGACAAAAAGGTGATGTCATGAATCTGGCTCCAAATCATCAAGCACATAGGATGTGACAGGACAGGATGGAAAAAAAGCCGAGACCCTTTCCTCCTCTCTTTTCCCCTCTGAAACCACATAACACACACACACACACACACACACACACACTTAGTCTGGTAACACAACTCCCTGAAGTGAGTTACGCCATTAATGGCATAAAAAATCCTTGAAGTCCACATGATCTCTGCTGAGAATGCCTTTGTAACTATAAGTTGGCTAATGTGCTTTGAGAGGGAATGGGTCGAGTTGAAAACTTGAAAAATAGGAAAATGATGTTTACTTAAGTTTAGGAACAGTTATATAACTCACATGACTATGAAACAGATGACATAAATAGCACACATTCCTTAAAATCAGCACTTGGACAAGGAGCCGGTAACTGATTATTTAACTAATTTATTGCTGAATTCCAAATCTAAACATGTGAGTTAAAATAGGCCTTTGCCATTCTGAGCTGCACTTGTGTATGTGTGCGTGTGTGTGTGTGTGTGTGTGTGTGT
>BRZM01002177.1:45888-57795 GCA_033238685.1 Lates japonicus
TGTTGAGGATGCAGATAACCAGCCTTCACCTGTACCAGACGCTCATTCTGAACAGGTTCACTGGTCACCAGAGACCTGTGTAAACAGGAGGAGCGGCAGTTCATCATGCAGCAATTGGCAACAGGTGCACATGGAGCAGCTTGAGACGTGTTCGCGCACGCGACGCTCGTTGAAACACAGGATTTTGTCGCAGTTACCAGATCGGGCGAGATGAGTGGAGGAAGGAACGCCCGCTCGACAACCTCACGCCAAAGTCAATTGTGATGCAGCGACGTTGATGAGGGAGATAATCTGTCATGTGTGCCATAGAAAACAAGCCTGTTTTCCGGAGCCTGTTGATTACATCGTGCCAGAGGAGATGATTATGGAAGAGAAAGCCCGTCTGCCAGCATCAGAACACGGGACCGACGACCCGGCACTGCACAGGCTCACCACCGGCCAGAGAGGCGACACAGGCCCATATAGTGAAGGCCGCGAGCTCGATTGAGGATGAGCAGTACGAACGATGAACAACGAGCAACGCCAGCCGAGTTGCGCCTGCAAAAATGGCAAACAAAACCGCACTACGTTCCAAACATGCATCAAGTTTGCCGCCAGATTCCAACAAACAGTTAGCGCTTAACCGATTTGTGACGACGATGAGCATCACACTGCGTTATTAAACATTATTGAAGTCGTGAAGCGACGCGGAGTAAGACACCGCCAGCCGCCGGTCAGGTGTTATTGGCTGAAAGCCCTTGATCCAGTTGTTATTGTAATATCTGGCTGGGCGATCCAGACAGCGACAGGCCGTCCACAGCGAGCAGCGACACAGCCGCGGCTGTGAATTGCCCGGTCAGTTTCACCCGCACCAACACGTTCAATATCGCCGGTCAGCTTGCTCAAAACGCCGACTCCCTCGTGCTCCATCACTTTGTTTGCTCAGGCTGCCGTCCTTCTCTCTCCTCTTTCAGCTCCGTCTGCAAAGCACTTCGTTCACGGCAGCTCACACAGACGTTCGCCTCCCAGTTCCTTTTGTCCACAGAAAGTCGTTACTGATACCCATCAAACCAGCATCGGCATCGCGGCACCCTCCGCCTTCCGTTATCGGCGCGTTCAACCGAAGATTCAGCACGTTGTTTTTCCATTAACCTGTCATTTGTGCTGGCTGGCGAGCGCCACAGCGAGCAGGGAAGGGTTTCGGCCGCGGCGTGGCCTCGTTCAGCGGCTGACTGGCACAGAAAGCTCACCAGCCGTCTGTCCTCAGAGTGATCTCAGCATCCGACAGAGTTGAGCAGCGACCACCAACGCCCTCGTATCAATGACCACGAGCTTGCTCAGTTCGATTGACAAAAGCTCAGTAGTCGACAACGCCGTACTCCACGAAGAGTTCGACACAACTTTAGAGCGCTTTACCTCGCCGTCTTCCAGCCATTGCTGACCCGAAGTCACAGCATCAGACCATGTGTTATCAACAAAATCCGTGAATTTGAGGCCTGTCATAAAGCCCGTTTCTTGCCTGTTTTCAGACCGTCCCATATGTCATTTCGTTTCGCATTACCCATCGACATTTTGATCATATCCACCATACCATAAAACCGAGGTGCTTTCATTTAGTTAATCATTTCATGTAACTCGACCAGCAAACGGCCAGTGCATGCCTGCAGCTCAGTTTATGTCGACGGCTGGTTATGACGGTCGCGTCGATTATTTGGCCCGTTCGTTCGACGACGCTGTTTTATCGCGTCGTTCGTCGCTTCATCTACCATCTGCTCATCAGCCGTAGCGACCGCGACGCCGCTCAAAACGAACCATTCATCATCTGCCTCCATCAGCCTTCGTCGCGCCGAATGGTCAACGACGCCATCCAGCAACCATCAGCAGCAGGCATCAACAGGCGAGCGAAATTCCGAGCAGACGGCATGATTATAACGCACGATATTTTAGATTACAGTATTGTTCAGACAACATACCGTTAAATCCATCAATTTTCGTTTTCTCTGTTTCCCCAGATTATTGCCGTCGACAGCGAATCACAGCAGTCGGCATCCGATTCCCATCCGAGACGAGCGACAAGGCAGTTTGGCGTCGCTCGCTCAGGCTTCAGCACCGCAGCAACAGTTTCGACATCACCTGATCCAGAAGGCGCCTTATTCAGATTTCACAGTAACAACCACCAGGTCTGCCGACGAGATGACCCGATGCACGTCACCAGCAGCTGGCGGAGGCCTCGACAGTACCAACAGCCGACAGCGCCACCACCCACCGCATCACTTTTACCCGATCAATGGCGTTCGCGAGCCCGCCGTTCACGGCGGAAAGAAAAATGCAGCGGACGAGCAGCTCGCCTTCCGCCCAGGCCGCCTGAATCAGTCCCGGTCAGGTTCCAACTGTCATCCCTTCCATTAGTACGGATCGATCGCACGTCGAATGCAGGTGCAGTTAAGGTAAACGATAAATATGCAGCCAGATGATGGGTTGTTTATCTCAAGAGTTGGTTAATTGAAAGATGGGCGCGGATCTGTTTGTTGCCAGTGACGGTCGTTCAATGGGACTGACACCACTCAAGATGTAGTTAAAATCATTTTCAGTTAGTAGACTGCCCCACATAAAACCACTAAACACAGCTGTTGACAGTTAACAGGGATCTGTTTAGATTTCTTTTTTCTTCTTTCCAGCCCAGTCTCAGCCTCTTTCGAGGTGGTTTGAGAAGCGTTTTGATCGGCTACCCAGCGTGAGCAGCCTGTGCTCATCGGTGAATGAATGAGCTGATTTGACAATGACAAAGCACTATCAGCACTTAAGTGGGCTTTAGCCCTTCCCACTCTCCCTAGTAGTTTTAATTACATTACATGTCCCATGTCCTTTTAATTTGGCAACAAAGGGGAGGCAAGCAGGCGAGGCAAGGAACTCAAACCCTTAGAAGTGCTTATTAAGGTGCTGTCCTTCATTGTCAAATCCAAAGTTGTCCATTTCACATTCACCTCCCATTAAGGCGCAGGGAAGCAGCCTCACGCTGGGTGTGATCGGGCCTTTTTACCAAACCACCTCGAAAGAACAGGACTGATCGGACGGAAAGGGGGAAAAAGTCTAAACAAAATGGGAGTCCTGGTGCTGTGTGCTGTTTGGCTTGTGTTTGAGGTGGTTTTATGTGGTAGGGCAGTGTCTGCTAACTGCAGAAGGTGGTTTTGTACATGCTTAGATCATTAGTGGGGTGTCAGTCCCATTAGGCTTGTGGAAACCGTCACTGGCTACAATCAACAGATCCGCTGCCCGCATGCTCAGACTAGCAGGCGGCAGGCACTCGGCCACAGTCCCAGGACAGACTACAATTGGCCCATCTACGCTTGGGTCCCCAACACACATATTTTGTGTTTACACATACATACAGCAACTTTGACACACACGCCTGCATTTTCCACAGAGCTACCAAGCATGCAATCAATCCATGCAGTTCTTCATATGAAGGAGATGGCAATTTGATTTTAACCAGGGCCTGAGGGATTTCAAGCAGCCTGACAGAGAAAGTGAAAGGCTGCTTTCATCCCACTCACATTTTGACATATCAATGCATTTTCTTTCCCACCATGGTAGCTGGAAAAATCATCCACGCTCCACTTGAAACACCAATTAATCCAAATAAAAAAGTATCTCTGGTTACAAATTAGTAGCTGTCAACTGGTAGGAAATTACTGTCAAGGCTGCAGGGCTCTCCACGCTATCTCTTCTCTAAAAATAACCCCATCTGCATTTCATCAGGAGTCATCCTCAATTTATCGTTCGGCCGGACTGTAAATTCAGTTTATTACTGTAAAATCTAAATAAGAGCGCCTTCCCTGAAAGAGATCAAAATGATATCAAACTGTTGCTGCAGTGTGCGTAAGCCGCAAGAAATGTTGAGCAGACTTGACACCAGAAAATATTTTTCACCTTGTTGAATGTCCTTCATCTCCAGATGCAGGCTTGATATGAGGATGCCGACTGCTTGTGAACGCTTCCCATCCAGCAGCTTGATAATCTAAAGAAACAGAAAACAAAGTGTATTGATGGAATTTAAAAACAGTATGCATACAGACTAATTACTATATCCTAAAATATGTACATTTATATCATACCATCTGCTCAAATTTCAACTCATATTATTGTTATTACTTTACAAACCTGCTGAAAATGTAGTTCTTCATACCTACGTTCAGCATCGATTTAATTATTCAACACTGACAGAAAACAAATGGAGGAGCAGATGATGAATAAAAAGTTCATTTTTGTAATGAGAGGCCGGGTAAAAAATCACTTAGTCACTTCCCCAGCTGTGGAAGCAGATGATAGATGATGAGCTTGACAGACGGCCTCGAGCCCCAGTCAGTCTAAAGTAGCCCTGGGAATCATCCGGGTTGACCCGAACGGGCCAAACTAATCAACACACGTTGTCATAACCCATCATCGTGACGCAAACGACTGGGAAAACGCAGAGCGTGCACACACACGCAAGCCCGTGACACACTTTTAAGTCAAGTTACATAAATGAGGGAGCAAAGCTAAACAGAAAAGCACCTCCTCCGGTTTGCCGAAGAACATGTGTGAGATATAATCAAAAAATATCAAGTCGCAGTGAAAGTACAAAGGCAAAAGTGGCACCATAAAAGGACAGTCTAGAAGAGCAAGGCAAAGAGAAGCAGGGCTTTTATAACAAACTATAAATTCACAGGATTTTTATTTGTGCCTACACATGGTCACAATTACTTATGACTGAATTAGCCGTAAAGCCAGAGAGAGTTTTGGCAAGGTAAAGCCCCGCTCTAAAAGTTAATGTGTCAGGCTTCTTCATTAGGTATTACGGCGTTGTCGGCTACTGGGCTGTCCAGTGGGAGCTGGAGAGCAGAAGCCTTAGAAGTGGGTATTGCATTACAGGGCGTTAGTGGGTGCCATGCTGCTTCCAGCTCTATTACCTGGATCACTGGGGATCTCCCACTCTGGGGACTTGAGACGGCTGAGTACCAGGCTTTCCCAACACCTCTAATTAACCACTTTGGACGGGCCACACTAAAAGCAGCCCAGGAACCCTTCCCTGCTCGCTGTGGCTGCAGCACTCGCCAATTAGCCTAAATAGTTAAGTTAATGAGAAAAGACAACTGATGCTGGATGCTTGGTTTAAGACACGCAAATGGCTTGGGGAGAGCGGAGGGAGCCGCGCGATGCTGATGCTGAGACAGGTAGACATCAATAGCTAACGACTCCCTCCTGTGGACAAAAAGGGAACTGGGAGGGGCAGGCAGTCTGAGGGCTTCATGTGAAAACTGCTGTGGACGCTGGAATAACACAGACGGGTTTAAAGAAAGAGGAGAGAAGAGAGGGACAGCGAGCAGCCTAAGAAAATAAACAAAATGATGGAAGCAGACACGGGGAGGTGTCAGCGTTTTGAGCCAAAGCAGGTGGCTGATGTTAGGGCGACGTGGGCAGGGTTGATGCAGGTTCAGAGCCGAGCCGGATAGTTTACACAGCCACGGCTGAGCAGCCAGCCTGCTCCGCTGTGACGGCCTGTCTGACTATCTGTCTGGAATCACCCAGCCAGATGTTACAATAACAACTGGATCAAGACTTCCCATCAATAACCACCTACGATACACTCAACAACCCCAGTCTCACCCAGCGGTGTTAATCTTACACCCACTCTCCCGCGTCATAGCCACGGCTTCAAATATGTCTTTAATAAACGCAGTGTGATTGCTCATAAGTCATTCCCATAAACCGGTTAAAGCTGCTGTTTGTTTAAGGAGATCTGCCATGTATAAACTTGATACATGTTTGATTTATGTGTGTAAAGAAATTGCAGTTTTTGTGTTTACTGATTTTTGCACAGGCACAAACTCAACAGCGCATTTAGCTCGATTGATTTCATCATTCCCATTGCCCTCCCTGCTGCTCATCCCTCCATCGAGAATGCACCGACATGCCCCCCTCCCTGCTCCTATAGGAGCCCTGTCTTCATCGCCTCCTCTAGCCAGTGGAGTGGAGCCACATGCCTGCAATTATACCCCAGGTCCAGTCCGGTCCGGTCTGTTCTGGTCTGCTGGGGCGGGAGAGCTCTCTTCCATGTCATCTCCTCTGCTTTGATATGCTAATCAGCAGAGGGAGAAGGGCTCCAGAGTAAACAAGAGCTTTGATTTTTCTATGGCACACATGATAAAGATTATCTCCCTCATGTAGGCATCGGCTGCATCCTCACAAGTTGAAACTTTTTTGGCGTGAGGAGTTGTCGGAAAGCGGGGAAGTGGCTCATATGCATAATGTACACACACATTCCTTTCCCTCCCACTCATCTCCTCTCGCCCCCTCCCCCTGGTGTTAGTATGATCTGGTAACACTTTCTGAGCAAGTGCATAATGACTGGCAAGGACGTGCTGTCATCGCACACGTGCACAGACGCGTACTCAGAGAAACATATGCATGTCTGTGCACACACAAACACCCGAAGGAACGGACACAAGCACGCTAATTGGAACACACGCTCCCTCACACTGACGCACACACAGATTCTCTGGCAACATTTCGAGTGAATTCTGTTCAGAGGTGGAGCGTGTGTGCAGACACAGGCAGGAGGCAGTTTGTCTGCGTGATAGCTGACGGGTATTGGTAGTCACGCAGAGGCACAGAGACCACACTCTGGTCAGAGTCACGTTGAGGCCCCCGACCTTTGGCTTGGGCACACATTTATCAAGCCCCTAAAAATGACACCACTCTTCACATTACTAAAATGTGAAGAGTAAGACATATGCATCAAGCAGCCTACAACTACTACTTACAGAGAATTATAAGAGTAGCTCTCAAGTAATTGATCACACAAGTGGACCAGGAGGAATAGCTAAGAGTTGACCTACATCTTTCACATTGTCAAAAAAAAAGTTATTCTAAAAAACGTATGGGAACTTATCTTTTAAGTGAATTTTATTTGTTTTTTTAAATCTTCTATTTTCAAAAAATTAATCTGCACTACTCTTGAAATCAATTTATTTATTGATAGCTGCAATTTATTTAATAAAAATGGAGAAAACACTGAGGTTTGATACAAAGATTTTGAATATTTTATGGTTTTCTTAGTCATCCATGATAAATAAGATGAAGTGAAAATCTTTGGGTGTGGGACTGACACTGTTTATTGACATCCTGTAGATCAAATGATAAATAGCTTAGTTAAGAAAATAAATCATCATAAAAAGAATTCTTAGTTGCAGCTGTGAAATGTCTAAATAGGAGCAAAATTATTGGAAACTGGCTGAAGTAGTAAGAAAAGAAAACGCAGACCGGAGAAGCAGGGAAAGTCTCCAAATAGGATAATATAAGGGAGAGAATACACAATAGCAGCGCAATGACAAGTAAAAAAAAAAAGCCTGCATGAAATGACACTGCAAACAAAATCAACATCACCTTGAATCTTTTGCAGCTCAGAGCAATGCAAAAAAAAAAAGAGGCATGACATTGTATCAAAAGCATGTCAGGGAGTAACTGCTCTTATTACCTATGATAAATATGGACCTGGACCTCTGCTGAGTGACCCCTACACATCCTCTCCACTATCACCATTACAATTTATGTAATACATTACAGTTTATTCTCTTCCTTCCCAATTCAGTCCACCTCTTATGATCCATGCCTCCTCAACTCAGTAGAAATTAATCTTCAGCCCCGCTCTTATCCCTCCCCACCCTCTCTACCCCCCTTCCTTCTCTTGCTGCCTCTCTCTTTCCCACCTTCTAACCAGCTGAACTTCTTGGAAGCCATCACCAGCCGACGATTCAGATGATTTCTCGCTCAAATGATTTCTCTCTCTTTAACACCAAGTCTAAACTTTCGGGGATAAAAAATGATTGCGTAAACAAGTTTCTTTTATTTTGACGACCTTTTCAGCGAGTTGGAATTCTAAGCGGGCTGAAAACAACCATGCCTTCACGTAGTCACTTCCCCTCTTTAATCGTGGAGTTGGACTCTTGACTCTCCCTGGCTCTGAACACAGACATTTATATTAAATGTAAGACTCCTGCATAATCAGAGAACTGGGGACAAAATGTCTAAACATAGATATAAACCTCAGCCAGTGGACCATGCAGGTCCCTCTCCTGTGTAACAAAAAGAACACCAAATGCTATGTTGGACGTGCTGTTTTTTGATTGATATGAATTTGTTTCACCAGTGTTTCCATAGCAGGGTCAAACATCTTACAGGCTGATGTAAGCCCAGACAGGAGACAGTTGGCAGGATTTGTGTCTGGATGTGGCTGTCTGACTTGGATCAAATGTTGGACAGTTTGCCGCTTTAGAGTGACCAGACTGAACGGAGAGATCTAAGGATGGAGAGTTCAAGGACAGAAGAACACACACACACACACACACACACACACACACACACACACACACAACCACACTCACACACACACACACAATCTGTGGCCCTCTGGAGCTCGGAGGAGCTCTTTAATAAATTGATCAGAACGGGGATGTATGGGATTTTGAGGGGACAGACTGGGGCAGGGCTGATTTTTTTTTACTACCCGACGCCACGGGTGAGGGACCACCAGGGCGGGCCAGGATGCTGACGCTGCGTTGGCTGCAGCAGGAGGTGCAGAGTTGCAGTAGTTGGAAGCGAGACATCAACAAGTGTGTCTGTGCTAGTGGATTTTGTGTGTGTGTGTGTGGGATCAATCTACAGAAAGTACGCCTGATGCTGATTTTTCTTGTTTCATCTGGAGCACAAACTTCCAAGCCTGCCCAGAAGTGTGTGTGTGTGTGTGGGGGAAGAAAACAACATAATTCTGAGGTCTTATCGCACACTGGCCCCAGTGTAGTACCTGAGAACTGCAGCAGGCATGCCTCTGAGGAGGACCTGATGAGAACTGCAACTGCTTTCTTTCTGTTTTCACCTTTTCGTTATTTCTTTTTTCGCTGATTTATTATTGAACATGACGGTGACAAAAGTCTTTTCAAATGCTAGATGAGAAAACATGCTAACAACGCCCCCAGGGTGGCTGGATAAAATGCACAAGATAACCATCAACATCAGGGAAAACTGAGACAAGAAGAAGACAAACCTGGTTGAGTGGGAGGAGTGAGTGGAGTAATTGTGTATCACTCTTCTTAGTTTCCTTTTGGCTTTTCCTCAAAGGTACTCAGGACAGGGGTTTTTCTTCCGGCCAGTGTGGCCTGGAGAAAAGATCCTCAAATCTATTGGTGTTGATTTATGTTTGGCTCCTCCAGAGACCCCACAGCGTGTTGTTGAAAAAAGAAGTGAGGAGTTTAGTCTGCATTTGTATCATTATATTTTAACATAAATCAGTGCATCAAAGGTTGCGGAAGTGTGATGGATCATAGTCACAACAACAGGCTAGTGGCTCTCCAGGCAGGCTAGAAACATCTGCTACTTGAGCTAAACAAATCAGTACGCTCTATTTGTGGGAGCTTATTTGATGCTTATTCAATTCCCCACTGTTTGCCATTTCCATTTCTGCTTGGTCTGCAAATATTTGGTAGGAGGTTGCAAAATCTCAGGCTTTTAAAAAGCACTGTTTATGAGTCAGGTGATAAAATAACCAAGTTTAAGACAGTTTGTTTCTGTAATAAAGGACCATTTCCCAGCAAATCTTACGGAGAATACAGGCAGTGGCGATGTTGTGTGTCAGGAGGTTGCTGAGTATCACAGGGTGGGGGGAAACAACAGAGGCAAGTAGCTGAACAAGAGGTGCTCCAGTCAAGAGGACGTTCAAGAGTTCAGGGCTGTGTTACTAACTTTCTGTTTGCAGAAACCTGCGCACATCTGTCTCTGCTTTCCCTTAAGAACATCAGCGCCACAGTAAACGGCCAATAACAAATACACTTATTCGAAGAAAAGACTGCGCACAGTGACAAGACACATGCCCACTACTGGTCTGGCTTAACCACTATCTTTTTATGACCAGGTCAGTAATTTAATGACACTACTCAGGTCAATGTCCCCTAACTGAAAGGCCTTACTTACAATGAGAAAGAGAACCTGATGACAACACACCAGCACAAGCGCTGGCAGGCTTTGTCATGGCTTAAAGCATCAGGAACAATCAGCCGCCTGCCAGGACTCAGTTCGTCAAGTGGTTCAACTGTTTCTGTGTGGCTGGCCCCTGCTGCAGTGGTGAAAGTATTTATCTGGGCAGCCAAGCGATTTTCTGTTGGAGGACACATGGTACTGTCCCAAAATCCTCCTTTGATTTCTGCACTCCTTTCTGAGAGACCCCAGGATATTAAGTCCGGGCGAATCACCTCCGACTCTGAACCCGATAGTGCAGGAAACTACAGCCTGAGTGTTGTACCACCGCTAAACCCTAAGAAATTCTTCATGCAAGACAACTTTTCTAATTGACTCAGATTAAGACTATAATTGAATTAACCTCTTTAAAGTTCCTTTTTAAAAATGAAGCCCAAGAAAGTCTGTCCCAGATGTTAACTGTACTTTGTGTGTCGGCTTACGCTTAGACACCTGGTATCATTTCAAACCTTACACTGTTCTCCTCATAACTCAGAACTCACACCATTAATAGAGATCACACAGCTGATCCAGCTACAGTTAAACATCTAACCCATTTAATGCCCTAACTTGGCCCTTTACAGTTAACTTATAGGCTGACGGAAACTGCTGTGCAGCCGGTCAGCTGCGCCCCCTCTGCTAGCACTGGCCAGGGCCAGAGGAGAGAGTGCAACCACAATCTCAGCCTCCCACCCCCACACCCCCCCCAACTAACCCAGCTAAGGGAAATACAAGGCTATAAAGCTGAGCTCCTGGCACCGGGAGGCAACGACCAGCCAATTTGCTGTAAATGGGCTGATAATCCACTTACAATTACAGGAGCATCCCCGCTGACAGAACCTTTAGATGTGGGAGTGGTAGCACTATCTCTGATATCCATCGGAGTGCTATGTTCAGGCCCAGACTACATCCCATTAGACCAGGGTCAGTAGCTTGGGACTTAATATCTCTGATAACAGCAGTTTCACTGGTATCGGACTATTTGATATATCCATCTCACCCAGGGCTCTCTAGCTAAACTTCAATGATAAAGCACAGTAACCCCCCTAAAACAATAGGTTGCATAACGAGCACAAGTAAGACAGGTCGTTGAACAGGGAAGTTAGTCTTAAACCTCTTCACTTGTGTTTTTTTGCAATATTTCTGCAAAGCTATGAAAATAAGATCTGTTGTATCACTTTTACAAAGTCTTATACTGTAATGTGATTTTATTGTCTGTATCTGTATCCGGTCCAGCACAGAGGCTTGGCGGGACAGGCTGGCTCACGGTGGCTTCCTGCTGGGCCTTCACTTTCTGGCTAAACTAAACCTCCTGTATAGGGGAGGGAGGGAGGCCCATGCCTGGAGGAGGAGGAGGGAGGTAGGGACTGCTCCAGGTAGGCCAGGAGGGAGGCGGAGGTGGAGGCTGTGGCCACCCAGGGGAGAGGAGGAGGAGGTGGAGGCGGTGGTGGCGGTGCACTCCTGCATTGCCTGTAAAGGGGGAGGAGGAGGAGGAGGAGGAGGAGGGGTGTGTGTGTGTCCTGTGTGTCTGGTGGGGAGGAGGAGGAGGCGGAGGAGGAGGAGGGGCTGGTCCAGCCGGTCCAGGGGCCACTTCGCCTTTAGATCTGTAATCAATAGCCCGTTGAGTTTTTTGGCACGTTCTGGTTGGGCTTTGAGCGAGCCCGCCACCTCGCCGCATCGCCTTTGATGAAAGTCTCCCTGTCCGCCCGGATACCCACGCAGCGGCAGGTCTGGGCATCAGGTCGCCTGAGGACACGGCGACCGCCACAGGACCTCGCCACGCCCTGACCCATTGCCATGGATTCTGTCTTGCTCGCATCTTTAGCGATGACCTCCAGGTGTGACAGCGACGGCATACCACCTCGCAGCTGGAAGATCTTG
>BRZM01002177.1:80136-101694 GCA_033238685.1 Lates japonicus
CTGCGGCAGCACCGGAAGAAGAAGTAATGCAACGAGCCAAAACAAGCAGACCAAAAAAAAAAAAAAAAAAAAAAAACAAAACAAAATATGACACCATAAAGCAGCGAAGTGTTAATTTGGCTATGCTTGGGCCTGTAGCATCAGTGCCAGAACTTGCCTCCTCTCCCCTCATGTCTCTGTACCTGCTGGGGAGCTTTTCTCATTCCTTGTTGCCGTTGCTCTTGTCTGCTCTGCATTGCTCTTTTCTTCTTTCACTTTCGTCCTTAACATTCCTGTCTCACTTTCAACTTTTATCTCATTCCTCTAGCTCTCCTCTTCCTTTTGCCTCTTCATATCCATTGTGATCTGCTGTGGCCCTCCATGTTACTAATGACGTGTGTCATTGCGGTTTGAAATGGTGATGTGATAGATCCTGGGAGGGTGGAGGTTGTGTCTAACAGCTCATGCTGGCCCAGAGGCAACAAGTTGCCCATGATCTGCACCCAGATAGATGATTTTTACTATAAAACCGTATGGAAGCATCTTCATTGAGCCGCATTACTTCAGCGAAGGCGTGAAGAACACATTTTTTCTAGGTTTTTTTTTTGAGAAAGAGCAGCTTCCCAGTGAGTCCTATATCTAACATCATACCTTGTGAATTTTTAGTACCACAGAAATGCGCTGACTTGCTTCACATTTCCTGTTGCTGTCACTTGCCCTATTATAATTATTAAATTACCATAGAAATTATTTCCACTGATAGAATTCAGTTTCAGCACATCATTGCATTCTTAACCCGGCACTAGGAGGAGGGAGCTTTAATGTTATTATGATGAGGTCTGCTGTCATTTTCATGGTTGGATTAAAAAAAGTAATAGCTATGAGTTTCATCAGCGACCAAAGAGCATTTGAGCATAATGGTGCAGATTTGATGCAAGGATTCACTCTGAGACAGCTTTGTAAAGAAAAAAACAAAACAGGAAGTTTTCTTCTTAGGATACCAAATTGTCACAGGGAGCGCTGCCTCGTCTAGTGTTTTTTTGGCATATGTTTTCTGGCTGTTGCTAGATCTGTCCTGAGATGCATAAAACTGTTTTTGTGTGTGTGGATGCTTCACTTCCCTTCATCTTGATATAATTTATTTATTTCTGACATACTGTTTTTGAGCAAATGTGAAATCTAATATACCATGATTCTTATCCCTGAACGGGTAGCATTTCAGCTACTCAGAGTGCAAAGTTATGTCATGTAAAGGCATGGTATTGGTCCTACACATAACCTATATCTACTAAAGTATTGATTTACTGCCTCATATCTCCCATATCTGAGACTCATTCATAATTCTCAGCGCTGCACTTCCAAACCTCAACACAGAAAAGTAAGTTGGTAGCAGGTTTAAAAGTGGAGCTGTTTCAGCAGAAGAGCTGTTTCTCTGTGTTGCGTGATGAAAATGGACAGATAGGGATGGGCCTGTGATGTAGGAGGGAATGAAGCCAGCAGGCCTGCCAGAGACAACCCAGTGTAAAGCTGCCGTAATGAGATATTGATCGTGCCACCAAATGAAGAAATTTCCTCAGTAATGTCAGTGGCATGCAGCAAAGCGGGCCTGATTGATCCATTTCAGAGCATGAATATTTAATGAGCAGTGTAAGGCTTCCCCTAAGAACACCCTGTTGTTGCTATTTGTTTGACCTCCAACAATACATTTATTTCTCAGCTTTAGTATCAGGCGGTGGCTAGCCTTGATGTAACAGTACTGACTGAATGTGGACTTGTGTCTCATATCTATTCTACTGATACACTGCTGTATCCCAGGATGCACTTTGTTAGTCCCAGGCATCCGTTTTTGCAGGCGTTTGCGCTGCAACTATTTCTTTAATTATTAATAAATATATTATTTTTCAATTGTTCGACCACTTGGATTTTATTAAATATTATGATGATAACGACCCTGTCTTTAAATTGCTCATTTACCCAGCCAACGACTATTGTCATAAAGGCATTCAGTTTAGTTTCTGAAATATTTTGTATTTTAACGAAGCAGCATTAATGCTTGATTTATACTAATACTTATCTAAATTTTCACTGAATAGATATACTGTGTATATATACTGTGACCCAAGAAATTTTCTGTTGGTAATTAAGTCAATTATAAATAAATAGATCGAAATAGCGATCCTTTGGGATAGGGAGCCTTCGATGTGGCAGCCCCACCCTCTGGAACTCTCTCCCAATGGAGATTAGCCATGCCATCTTTGGTCACTTTAAGTCTTCTCTGAAAATCCTTGTCACCCAGGTCTTTGGCAGTTAGTGTTATTTGTTTTGTTTTGTTTGGACATTGCCTTGTAAAGCATCAAGGGTCTCGTGAAAAGCTATATAAATTTAGAATATTATTTATTAACATAAATACACAAAAAGCTAAATAAATTCAGAGATATGTACTAAACCATTGTTAATTCTCCACAAAACCTTAATCTATACAGTGTCCTCCTTACACAACATCTATGGATAGATTGAAATTCAATTACCTTAAAGTTTTTTCCCTGCCAGCATCTAAATGATTTAATTATCAAGGGATATTGAAGATCTGCAACCTCAGACTCAATATAACATATTTTATATTATACTTGTACTTTACAAAGTGTCAACAGTGATTTGTGTCAAAGACCTCTTGTTATGTGCGTATATTTAGTTAGAGCGAATGAAAAAGAATCGCCACATTTACTTAAGTGGTGTGTCAGCTGAAAATGTCTACTACTTCTATAATCCAGAGTATGAAGTTAAAATAATAATACATTTGATTTGTCATCTCAGTGCGCAAAAATCTCATGCATACACTCTACAAACACCTAATCAAAGGCATTAAAACAAATGTTGCATGTATTGACATCCATTTAAAAGCACTCACCAATTGATTACTGCTTTATGTCTGTTCAAAAGTACTGTAATAACACATGTCTTTTACATTCTGGAAATAAATAACAGCCACCTATTTGATTCCTAATTAAGTCCTTGTTGTGTATAGCAACATTTATTATTCGCAAGGATAAGAGCATATTTTGTACCCTCACCAGTGCTTCTCTGGCACAGTTCACTCTGTTCAGAGAAATTTATTTTGCCTTATCTTCACAAATACCACTGATGTTGATGAGTCATAGCCCTTTTTGGTTTCTAACTGCTGGCAGCTGCGTCCTGATATCCTCAGTTGGCTGCTTTGGACCAACAACAATGCCAGTGTAATTAATCATAAGCTCCACTGACAGCATACTGCTGAAAACATATAAACATGATTGTGCGCATCGCCACTTCTGTTAGTTTCAAGCAGGGCTGCAGTAGGGGCTATATTAACAAAGTTGTTTTGTTGGTATCAGTAGTCTGTCTAACACCACATAGCACAATAAATACTGTATGGTGAGCACAGCTAGAAACCCATTATTTAGAAGATGCTAGTATTAGCCAGTTGGCTCATATCTGCTTTTCCTCTTTGGTTCTGTTCTTCATTTCCTTTCCCTCTTGCCAACGGTTAATCTTAGTCAAAACTACTTCAGCACCATAAGTAAGTCTTTTTCTATAGTCTGCTACTACCAGTGACGTAGCCTGTTGTTTGTTTGCTGCCTCCTCAATGACTAGCAGGGCCATCTCTCCTCTCCCGCCCGCTAACTCTGCTTTGCTTTACCATTGCTTCTTGGCAGTTAATGTTGTTTCGCACATACAGGCTGACATTTCTGGAGTCTGCAATGCTACAAGCTGTGGCTATCCATTTCGTCACTAGTTGTAGAAAATTGCCATCACAAAGTTTTATTGTGGGCCTTTCTCCTCTTCTGTCTCTCTCTCTCTCTCTCTCTCTCTCTATATATATGTAAATATATATATATATATACATATATATAAATGCCAGTAAACAGTATTGCCTTGAAGAGGGTTATAATTGATGCAGTGCAGTCCATCCCGCTTTGCAGTGATGCATCATCAAATGATGAAAACAAAGATAGAACACTATAATACAAATCCTCCCTAGCATCTGTGTTTCTACAACAAGGAAACATATATATATATGTGTGTGTGTGTGTGTGAAAATATATATATATATATATATATATGTATATATCTATATCTATCTATATATATGTGTGTGTATATATATATATATATTGCATGAAAACTTTCTGAGAAACGATTGAATGCATGAATTAATAAAACCTAGGAAAGGAATAGTTGTTTATCATTTGCTTTCCTGCTGGATCTTACTCTCATATATGTCCATTACATATGTAGCTAAAGCTAGGAAGGCTTAGAGGTTAGCATAAGCTGAGGTCTGTCCAAATGTAAAAATAAAAATAAAAAAAATTATGAAATGTTAATAGAGTAAACTTCAGAAACTTTAGACACAGCCAGACTGTTTCCCCTCGTTGAAAGAAGACACAGATGCACGGGAGGATTTGCTTATAGTGGTTCCTATCTTTGTTTTCTCGTCATTTGATGATGCATCACTGCAAAAGCAGGATGGACTGCACTGCATCAATTATATCCTCTCCAAAGGCGTCACTGTTTACTGGCATTTGCAATGCAAACCAAAAGCATTATCTTTTTCCTAATTAGCTGCAAGGATGGCATCAAATCCATAAAACGAAAAGTTTGGCTCATTTAAAACTCTGCAAGCATGGCCTCTGATGCATGCTAACCCCAACATTTCTAGGATTTCCCTACTTGCGGCCTTGTGGCCCCGTTACCACAGAAACAATGTCGGTGTGTTTCGACATTTTACCATGGATAAGAATCATTAAACTACTTACTACTTTTAGCTGCGCTTGAATTATCACTCCTCCTACATAAGCAGCTCTGGTATCTACCGTAATTATGTCCAATGTTTCTGTCTCCCCACTGTGTCCCTAATAAGCCATTTAAGTGTTTACTGCTGCAATCTGCTGCTGTTGAGTTCTTTATAGGAGAAAGTTGTGTGTCTTTATTAGGTTTTACACAGGTTTTTAAGCAAACCATGACGGTCTTCTGAAAATGTATAATGCGGATCGTTATGCTGTGGGCAATGTACTCCCAGTGCCACTAGTGCATCTTAGTGAGAATCTTATTATTTCGATCTCGAGTGTGGTGAGTAATTTGCAGAATCTTCACATAGGTGCGTCCTCGCTACAACAATTGTTGTTGTCGAGAAAATCCAGTGATATTGCCGTCCCTCGGTGAATTGCCGCTTCGGCCTTTTCATCTGATATTGACAGCGGTGAAACACCTCATAAAATTCCTTACCTCTTCTTTCTTTCGTTGCACTCACGCTTAACACACAGACAAGATATCACCCCTCTTTATTGGGCTGTACTGCAGAGTCAGCGATGTGTGTTATAAAGAAATACTATCCTGCTTTGCCAGCAAGAGCAGGAAATTAGTAGGGGTTACATGTACAGCTAAGATACTTAACTGCACACATGCATGCCAACACACACTGATATCTGACCTACCTTACCCTCATCAGTGCTTTATGTATTGGGTTATTGAAGCGTTCCCTGCTAACATGGTATACTCAGCTTTTTGTTGCTCTCTGCTTTCCTCTGGCACTCTGAGTGCTTCTTTGGGAGAGCTTTTATAGCCTAGGTCTACATCTAGCCCTGCAGGTGAGGAATGCATAGAGATGCTGGAGCATTTTTTATCCCTCCACTGGGCTGAGTATCTCTGCAGCATTCCTCAGTTTCTCTCAGCCCCCAGTAACATCCTCAACTTGAAAGTGCTCCTGTAGTATATTTGAGGAACTGACACTTCAAAGGTACCTCCTCAAGCTCTTAATGGCCTCCTCCTGAAACGTATGACAAATCGAGTGCGGGTTGATATTTGATGCAGCAAAATTGCCTTTAGGCTGTCTTCGACTCTGCACCCAGATGAGTGAGATGTCTGTTTTCACCGCCGCAGCCTTTCTTTTTCCCACCTGCTTTCTCCTGACGTGACTGCTCAGGGTGATATCCGTTGGCAATGCGTACTAAGTCAACTACACCTCAGCACTCTCTCTTTTTCCACTTCTATCTGCCTTCTCCACTCTTGTGATCCTTTTCTCTGAGTCTCAGCTGTGCTGTAGCTTTGGCGCACAACCCTTCACCTGGGCATCATCACCAGTCCCTTAACAAAATAGAGTTTGACACAGCTGTGCCTCAGCTATAGTTCAATCTCAGCTCTCTCTTATGCCGGGGCCCGACACAGCTACGCTCACAAGCATGTGGATCAGCCAGAATTTCAGTGAGGTCAGGCCTTAAAGGACAATGGATATTTTTATCCCAGAGAAGCTGACACTCTCGATCACTGTTATTGTATATAGAGAATAAGTGTTAACACTGTTACCACGGTCCAGGTCTTTGGAAACAGGGTAAAGAACATAATTCCTAACAAATCTGTGAACAGGTAATCTGGTTATCAAACTGTATCTTTCTTGGCAAAAAGCCAAGTGTTGAGACAATGTTCCCTTTAGAGCTTTGGAATTGTGGGATATATTGTGATTGGATACATCTAGCTTATCATAAAGGCTTATCTTTGCAGGTGGGTAAAAGCTGGTTGGGTAAAACAATGCAACTCTGAGCCTGACCAAGAAAAAGTTAAGTATAATCCCCATACAAATTAATTCAAATTGAACTGTTGTTGTTTTTTTTTTTTTTAAACAAATGAGATGTATTGTGTATGCTGTAGTTGTTTGCCCCTGCTTTGCTTTGAGAAGACTTATTTGCTCTCCTGTCGAGTTAAGCTACTGCTAACAACTGGTTAGCTTGGCTTAACATAAAGTCTTGAGGCGGAAAGCTAGCCTGACTCACTCCAGCGGTAAAAAGAAATCCTCACCTTTCCTGGTAGCTAATCATAGTGTTGTATCTTGTTTGTACAATTTGTACAAGGTTGAAGATGTGATCACTGAAGTCCTGTTCCTGGCCAAGAAATAGTTCAGCACATATCCCAAACTGCAAGTTGTCATTGCATTATACTGTTTTTATTAAACAAGGCTAGCTGTGTCCTCTGTTTCCAGTTTATGCTAAGGTAAGCTAACCAGCTGCAGCTACAGCTTCATATTTGCCATACATGAGGTGGTAATCAACTCTCTCAGAAGAAAGAGAAAGCAAATAAAGTTTATTTCTAAATGTTGAAACAATGGCAGGTAGACATTGAACTAGTGTAGTTTATATATGAAACACCCCTTTCCTTGTAGATGGGGCACAGGCTGGCATTTGAAATACCTGCAACCACGGCTTCCTTTTGACATTCTAGGTCACATTTACTCTATTTCCACTTTTACTTGACCCGCAAACGAGGTAATCTCCATCCATCCGCCGCGGGTCTTTTTCTAGTGTCACACAGCGCTGAAATAGTGGTCAATGTTCTTCACTTCTGGACTGGGATGCTAAATGCACCTGTTAGTGCTGCTCTCCATTGGACACTCAAAGAAGACTCTTCCCAAAATACAACACATTGGTTGTCAGAGTGTAGGCAGCCTATTTTCCCTTCTCTGGGTTATGCACAAAAGTCTCAATTCCCAGGGTGGTGGGGCTACTTTGTGGAGAGGAAGGGGAGTGGAAAGTAGTTTGTTCCTTTGTTCCTGGTGCAAGTCCCAGCCATTGTGCCATCACACATTCCTCTAGGCTTCCCTGCCGTCATGAAGTCGGAAAGAATTGCAGCCACCCCAATCTTCTTCCTTAATCATTGTATTGACTTATTTCAAAGCAGTTAGAAAGCATTACAGTTTTTTTTTCCATTCTCGTTTTCCTTTTTTTTAATTCCAATAGCTAGGAGCAGTAGAAGCCTAAAACAAGGAGTGATGAAAATGCTTGCCAGCCTTTCACATTAAAGCCACCTTGAGAGAGCAAACAGTGTTGCAAGGTGCAATGAAACATAACTGCCTCCCTCCTCTATCGCCAGTGCAGACATGCAGACAGGCAATACCTCAGACCTGGGAGGGTTTGATCTGCAGGGCTCACTAATAACTGCTGTTTTTTAAACATCCCCTTCAGATGACCTGTAGCAGCCCTGGGTCTTCTGGGACTTTGACTTTTTTGTAATATCTACACCATAATAATATTATCTCATTTCTTGACTAACCAGCAGCTTCTAAAACACTCTGTGTCATTTAAAAGATGTAGCCATTTTTCACCCAAAAACTATTTGGTTCACAGTAGTCGCCATACCTGTCCAATCTTCAAGATGGGTGCGCGGGTCATATGGTTGCCGCTGTTCCACGGCTGTATAGTGTGAGTGTATGGTGATTGGTAATTAGTTGCATACGGTGATTAGACATCCTGGGTCTAAGCGCAATATGTGCCAGATAGATATTACACATACGGGCACACAACCTGAGAGGATCAAATATGGATAGGACTATTGAACTGTGAAATTAGATTATCTTCAGTGCTTTGGTGGTATTTCTCATTTTGTTGTTCTTGGAAAGAATAAGAGACCATTAGTTTAGCTATTATCTTCGTATGTCTATTTTATATTAAGAGTGGTACAGCCACTCTTAATATAAACAGATTGTTGCATGAAGATACATAAGCGTACAGAGATCGAGCTGCTCAGGAAATGTAGCCGATGTGGGCCTGTAAAGTCTGTTGAGACACTGCAAGATATGTACAAATAAACTTAACTTATGTGACTTGTTATTGCACATTTTAACTTTACATCTAGAGTGCACAGTTTACAAATGGGAAATGTCTTTAATGATTCTCCAAACACAGTGTATTCATGCCAGAGCAGTCCAGGATGCAGCTGCATACATTTTGTGCCAGGGACTGGCCACAGACACTGTTCAATAACAGGCTGTAAAGCTGTCATCCTCATCAGCCTTAGCAGAGCCTTTAAAGGAGGCTGAAATTTTAGCGAACGTCGAGATTAATTTATGGTGTCACTCTGGCCTGGGGATTTTAATGAGGTGTATGTGTGTGTGTGTGTGTGTGTGTGAGGTCCGTGTGCTCTCTATAGCTCTGTTTGCCTTTCTTTCTATCTGTATCTCTCTCTCTCTCTGTCATTATATCTGTGCTCTGGGGGCAGCATGTTCAGCAGTTTGCCTCAAGATGAGCATTAGCACTCCCATTTACACAGCAACACTGAGTCATGAGAATAAAGCACTCGCTCCTCTGGTCCAACTTTTTTTTCTCTCTTTTTCCATCTCTGCTGGTGTCATACCACAGTGTGAGAGAGCATTAAGCTACAAGTCTATGAATCACTGCAACAGTGAGCCAGCAAAGAGCATGTGTAATCCCCACCAGAATATTCTGGAACATCCATTTCTGGCCTTACATTGCTTCCTTTGATACTAGAGGACCATTAGAGGAAAAGATGGCACATGTCTTACATTTATTGTCATGTAAATGGTCTCAATCCAATCATGGGCATTACTAAAGTTACTTTGATTTGGTTGTCATTAACAAAGACGGGATGAGAGATACTTCTTTTCATAAATTCATTATTAAGTTTTTACATGTGGTTTTCTAAATCAGGTTCCAGCGAAAGTAAGCAATATCTTATTTAGTAAAGATTTTAGTAATTCTGACATTACTTGCAAGGAAACACCTGTCCAGTCAAAAGGTAGCAACTACATAAACAGGAAGTTATTGTAGCATAACAAGCTGTAGCATAACTGCCAAAAATAAGTTTAAGTAACAAACTTATTTTAATTTATATGTGCCCAAATAAATAAATATGTGTTTCAGAGTCAGTAGTTCTGGAGTTTTGGTGGAAAATGTCTGACTACATTAAGCTAATAGATCTTATTTTGCCATTTAGCCTGGTGTTATTAGCTTAACATTTCTTGATTTTAGGTATTTCATGTTATTTTTGTTAAATGTAATTTAAAATCTTACTAGCTTACCTGTATCATGTGTTGGGTCAGTTGTGTCAACCATATCTCATATTACACTCAAGTCTTAACGGGTCATCTATTAGCAAGCTAATGTTAGATTTGTCAGTTGGTTCCATCAGCTACGCAGCAGTTTCACCTAGCAGTTAGCGTGTGTAAGTATTTAGCCACAACTAATCTTTACAAAAGAAATAGTGTGTTTAGTTCAACCTGTTTCAATTTAGTGACATGTAAATTAAGACTTAGTAAACATTTAGGTTGTAGTTAAACTAAGAGCAAGTGCAGCTGCCTCACACTTACTGTTTTATGACTCCTGAAAATAGTATCTGTAGTGGTCTGAAGTGACAAATGTAGTATGAATCCTTATGAAATTCTGATGAGGTGATGCCTCTGGAAAGGAATACAAATGCACTGAGCTGTACATAACACTACATCATATTTAACATGTATAATCTACACCTGACACAACCAGGAGGCACTAACAGATGGTTGGGCCAGCAACTCCCCCATGTTTTAATAGTGCGTCATTATAGACTGCAGTGTAGTCTCCTTTCCTCTCCTCTCCTCTCCTCTCGTCATGTTACTGCCATGGATAGCCTACTAATAGGCCTGGGAAACACCTGGTCTTTCTCTGAGCCTACGCTGTGCGAGTGGGTGTGAGGGGAGAAAGAAAAGGCGGGTGAGTGTGCCTGTAGGGGGTGAAACCGCTGCCCAGCTGTATTTTGTTCTGCAGTGCCCGACCAGCTGTATCAATCTGTCCAGAACAAAGTCTCTGTGTGTGAGCCAGCCTCTGTACAGTGTTGACTGGCAGCAGGCCCCTGGTGATGATGGAGCCTCATTACCCTGTACACTGTACAACGGTGTCACATGGGGACAAAGGCAAGTGGAGGCAAGTGCTGCGGTCTGCTGTGTGTGGTGCATTTGGCTTTGGATCTTTTCCATTGCTACTCTATCTACTACTTTCCTTTCCTTCCTCTCCTCTCCTCTTCTCTCCTCTCCTGCGGTGTTCTACCTTTCAACCTCCTCCCAGAGGGCCGCTCGGTGCCACCCTCGGATCAATTTGCTGTTGATTCACCAGATTCTTTGGCACTGGATCAAGCTGAAGAAGAAAGAGCAAATCTGACCTCAAAGAGCGAGGCAGAGAGCTGCTGCTGCTGCAGGAGTGGAGTCTGGATTTTATCACCACAAGTCTTTACTTTGATGGGATATACTTAGCAATGGCAATTTCTTCTTAACGGGAGGTGTAATTGTCTTTTCTTTATGAACTCCTTTAGATACTTCCACACCCTTTTTGCACCAGTGCATTTTTGCAAGCATGTACACAGAGTTGGGGGTTTGGGTGAATGCAGTCTAACTTTATGTGCAAGCTTTATTTACCACATTTTGAAGGAGGTGACAGAATCTGATGTTGACATGGATGCGTGGCTTGTGGCTCTGCCGGCTGCCGAGGCATCTTAGAAGCCAAAATCCGTTTCATGGATTTAAACAGGAGACACATTAATGATGACACCACCTGTCATGTTGTTCCTGTCCTTTGGGAGCTGCAACACTGTTGTCCCAAAGTGTTTATCACACGGTGTTTGTTATTTTCTCTGCAGCAGTGATGCTTTTAACTTGAGGTAGAGTATCTTACATGAAAGGAGACGAGCGGTGCTAATGTCATGAGTATAGAGCGCTGGGTGTAGCATAGTGCAAACAGTGGTAATACAAGCCTCGTGGGAGGCATTGGAGCAACACATGAAATACTGGAGCAATTCAGTTGCCATTGCACCCAGGCTCATGGTGCTCGAAAAACAGGAAACATTCTGATTTACTGCAGAGAGGTACTTTGCTCTTTTCCTCTCTTGCTCCGGCTTGTTTGTGTCTCTGAGATATTTTGTGACTCCAGCTTTACAGTAGTTATTGTAGCACCTCCAGGATGTACTTGAGAATACATTGCCAAAGCTCTGCAGCCCTGCACGGTGCATGATAAGGTGGTAAGAGTGTGTTTCCATGAGCTG
The DNA here is from genome assembly GCA_033238685.1 of Lates japonicus. Lineage (NCBI taxonomy): Eukaryota > Metazoa > Chordata > Actinopteri > Centropomidae > Lates > Lates japonicus. The sequence goes on from BRZM01002177.1 coordinate 91,945, forward strand.
ATGGCACACACTGCACTGCACTACCTGCTGAAATGCTGCAGCCGTCTCTTCAAACCCAGGGCTTAGCTACTCCAGACTCCTCCTGAGAGTGTTTTGGTTTGGATTGCTTCTACTTATTTCACTGCTTAAGAGGAACAGAGTAACATCAAGTTACACTCCACAAACCCTTCTCATCTTTGTTGTCTGGAGGGCTGGATTCAAAACTATGCAGCAGTGTAGATAAAAAACACACTAATGCTGGGATTATTGTTTCACAAGCTATAACAACCCATTATGTGCCTCTAACGTCTGTAATCACTCTGTACTATCATCAATAATGATCATTTATTTAGAAGCAGCATTGTGCTCGCGTGAATAAGTGCAGTCACTTTTAGTGCCAGCAACACTGTAAGGTCTGGCCTGTGGGGCAGCACTGGCAGCCTTAATGCTCTCAGGACTTTAAGTGTCTCTCACCTCAGCCTGAATTCATACACGGTTCAAAAACAGTAATTGGTTCACTGCAGCTCCGTTAAGGAGACCTTTGGCACGCCTACCTGTCACTATGCAAAAATCTCCTCCAATGTTATCGGTCCCCCCGTGCACCAAGAACGCGCGATTGGTTAAAACCAAGAAAATGAGCTGAGTTGTCACCAGAGCCCACTCATTGATATGCTATAGTGTTACTCACACAAGTCTCAAAGGAGCAAGGTAGAGTTTTACGCTATTGTTCTAGTGCACACACACACACACATATATACACAGTGGGAGATGACAAATGCATGGATTTGCACAGAACAAAGGAGTAAGAGAGAGAGAGTGTGAGAGAGGGAGTATTATGATAGAGTCAAATTCAATCTCAAGGTGCCCTTGGAGACTCGGTTCACTTCACATTGTTTCAAGGCAGTTTAAAGAATTATGTTTTCTTTACTGATGTATAAAAAGAGCCTGACCCTGACGTCACAGTTTGGCTGTTTTCCACCAGCTTCTGTACTTCAATGCAATCTCACTTAGGGTTTTTTAGCCTCAGTAGTGTTGTGGCTTTAGGGATGACAAAGTCTGTAAAATGGTCAGCTGTTGGTCCCCCACTTTGGTCCAGACTGAAATATCTCAACAATTACTGGATGTCCAGATTATGAATCCTGAATACTTTGTTGATGTCCTGACTAGTGCAATTTTTAAGCCAAAAATGTTAATTTATCCAACAGTTTTTACAATGAAATACTTGCAAAACTTATGACAATGGGCCTGTGGGAAGTAGTGTTTGTTGGATGTTATGAAACAATGATATTACATCATTTCTTTTTAACATACCATTTTTATCTAGAAAAAAATTAACTATACAGCACTCTGACTTGGCTTGAACTTTTTAATTGTTCCTATACAGACGGCTAAAAGCAGCAGAATCCCTAAAAGCCTTATTTTTTCCTCAGATTTCGCGAACTGACCCATCCGAAATTGAGAGCAACTTTCCTTCCCTCCTTTCCTCCTTCCCGACTGACATTACTTAGTGGTTCACTTTATGAATGATTGATAGCAGTGAGGGCCCTCTTCCTCCTCTGTAGCAGTCAGGTACACTGGCGAGAAAGAGAGGTTGGTTACAGAGGAAGAAAGCGAGAGAGAGAGACAATGTCAGATGTTTCATTGTACTTCAGTGCGGGGTGGGGGTGGGGGGGCAGTTGTGGGCTAGACAGAGGCAGAGACATGAGAGTTAGCCGCTCTGATTAAAGAGACAATTGTGTATGTGTGTGTGTGCGTGTGTGTGTGTGTTGCATCTTGGCACTGAGACAAGCAGGAATGTGATGCGTGGATCGATACTGTCCTTATATGGCCCAAATCAACCCTTTACCCGCTCCCTCAGCAGCGAGTCTGATTGCATGTTTCAGTCCAGTCAAGTGTTGATTTGCCATTGAAGGCTATTCATTTCAATCTGCATCAACATTTCCATATTGATCCAAGACTGTTAGCAGTATCCAAAGTCTTTCCCATAACCATCCCATGAAGGGAGTGAATCGGCTCCAGCAGTCAGTATCGTCTCAAGTACATCTGCTTCCTACTGTCGCACTGTATACTGTAATGACAGACTGTATTTATCAGTGTAAATATACACAAAGGGTGGGTGATATTGCATGAATATAACATAATGATATTGCAGGCTATTTCTCATGAATGATATTCATGAAGATATGATTAAACACACACAAAAATGAATTGATTCTATTATTTGTTTACTTTATTGTGATTCTGCGATGCTACACTGTGGCAATCCCACGTCCATGTCCACTCATTGGCTTTTAGCCACATTTTCTGGCTCTCATTAGCTGAATTTGCACAGTTGCTATGGAGGTGACCGAAATTTCATACTTTGGTTACATGATGATAACTCAAACATCTCCATGACAACTGAAATGTGTCTGAAAATTTCTCTCCAATGACCTTTTGCTGCAAATTTTTTGTCAACTACTACTACTATTTCCGACGTAGTTCGACACCTTTATTTATATTTACACAAAGTTATCATCATATCATGATATGACAACATTATATCCAAGTGAAAATTCTACCTGTAATATCATGAAGGACATCCCTGCTGCAGGTAGCGCTTTCTTTTTCTTTTCACTGGTAAAAAGTCTTCACAGACCGAGGCTGACACTGTTCTCAGGATCAGAATCTCTCCCTGAACCACATCTGAAGCCCAAGTGACGTGAGCATCAACGCAAAATAAGGGTGTCATGCGTGCGTTTCAAGGGCCCTGAGGCCTGTCATATTGATTTCCATGTACCGCTTCTAAGTGCACACAAACGTTTAAAAATAAATCTGTATACACACATGCACACAGATGCTACTCATCTGTGCTCCTCCCTCTGTGTCTCTTGCGTCATGCTACACTGTAACAGAGTGCTTTACTGTTACTACTACTACTGCTGCACTCTGCTCTCAGCACAATCCCTCTCACATTAAATAATGCAGCTGGCCATTGTGCACAAGCCCCCCCCCAACACACACACACCTCTGCCGCCCCCACCTTCCCTCGTCCCATAGCAGCCCGTATCAGCAGATTTCCGCTTGCTCTGCTATCGCTAAGAGTAACTATGTCCAATTCAGCGTTTACGGGGCCAACGCTATAAACACAATCAACCCATTTACACAACAGCAGCATCAGATGTTTGTTTTCAGCTGCTGCGCCCCCCCCCCCACAGAATGTATATTGGAGGAGTTGTTAGTTATTACACCTGCCTTTGCTGACGTACGTAATAGCTACAGTTTATTCACCTTCACATAGACAGAAAGCAGGCTTATGTCTCATCAGCACTGAAGATTTAACCCATTTACTTCTTTATGCTGCCTATTTATGACTTTTTTTGACATGACTACAGCGTTGAAGACCTGTGGAAAATGCTGACGTTAATCACTGATAAAATGCTTCCTTTCAGTGATATGCCACTATTGTAATAGCTACTTACATAGCAAACTTGGATGCCAGACCTCCAACAAGACATTTCTTAGACACATCCGGGAATATAGTAAATATACACGCTCAAGCAAACACAGTATCACACATATTTGCTAATGCAGCATCAAGGCTTTGCAATTCCTCTCTTTTACATACTGAACATTAATGTATTACATATTTACTTCAACCATTATTTCCTTTTAAAATGTGAAACACTCCGATCAATTGCCACAACCTCAATTGTACCATGTAAACACAGTAAACAGCCCAGAGGGGATTGGGTCGACTCAGAGGGATCAGCCACAGATAGACTCTGTTTGATCGTCACATTTAGAGAGGGGACCCCCCCTCCCCCAATTAGCTGAGCAGAGGCAGAGAGGGAAGGGAAGTATATGTTAGTTATTAGAATTAACTCTTTGTGGTGTACTTCAATGTTAAGTTTGATATTTATAGTGCAGCTTGGGTATGTTACTTAAATATTACATTTCAGTGCTCAAGGACATTTTAGTACTAGTCAGAACTAAATTATTTAACAGATATTGCTTTGGTTTGAATAAAGAAGCTGCTCATCAGTGTAGCTTTACCAAAGATTTCTAGATTTAAAACATGAATTTACTGTATGTAGCAGTTTATATGGCTCTTCATTTGTGGTTGCAGTTTCTTTCTCTTATTTTGAAAGTACCTTTTAAGTAAACACAAATAGTAATAGTCACGCTGCTGTAGGGATCAGACATTGGTTCTACAGTAGTATAATGATGATATTTTGAAGTAGTGCTTGGATGAGCGTGTGTGTGTGTGTGTGTGTGTGTTTCTCAGGACATGGCGCACACACTCGCAGCGTCTACACTCATGCACACACAGACACAAAGACTGAAGTGTGTTTTGTCTTGACAGGATGATGAAGTGGTGCTCCAGTGCGTGGCCTGCATCCAGAAGGAGAATCGCAAGTTCTGCCTGGCTGCTGAGGGGCTGGGCAACCGGGCTGCCACCTGAGCCCGCCGTCTGAGCCAAGGTAGGCACCCTGACCTGATAGGTAACCGCTTGATTCTCTCTGACTGAACTTCCAAAAAAAATATCTAGCTGCAACAGAGACCTATGTTATTAAGGGATGTCTGTTCAGCCTGATCAAACTATCTGCTTCATTTGACTGGAGTTTGTTTTTGCTGCAGTTATGTAATCAACTTTATTTACACACACATACAGAAGCTTGGCTATGATCAACAAATGCCACATGGAGCAGTTTGCAAAAACTGAACCGGATGAAAGGATGCGTTCGACCAGGCGAGAACTCCATGGAAACATCCATTCCGGGGTTCATCCTTGTTTTAGGTCCAGCAAACAATGGGTCAAGTCGAGTAGAGACGCACAAGAAAGGCAGCTCAGCGCATCATGAAAGCAGGAACGACAGCTCGCATCCACCTCAGTCTACCTTGATGAGCTTTTCTTCCACAGGGTTCAGGGACGCATCATGGCCTGCCAGATGATATCCCTTGAAATTATTTCCTACATTGCGTTTCTATAAACAGTGCCACCTTGGCTCTTATTCATGTTTTATTGCAGCTGAGTGGCACAGTTGTAGCTGAGGATGCATTCGCTGGTATTTTGCAACTAAGTGCAAAGTTTTAATGACTTAAATTTAATTGTTTGCCATTGTAATCAGCATGGCTGCCACCTTAATGCATTTTTGAGTAACTTAATCTAGATTCTTGAGCACATCCTCAACCTTTTCTCTTCAGCAAGTCATTGAGCTATTAGGCATAGTTGTCTGATTGATGATTGACGCTTGGAGAGAATCACAACAGTCCCAAGATACTCTCACTTGCGTCACTGACCCCTGTTGCTGTGCTGCTAATCTGACATTTTCCTGTAGCATCGCCTTTTGAAAACAGGTTTAAAATGGGCTCGGCTGCGTTGGTTGTCTTTTAATCATAACCCACATCTGATTAATTTTTTCTCAAGGGCAGATGTCACAGAGGCACAAAGATGCTTTTCAGGGATAGAGGGACAACATGAGGCTCAAAGAGTAACACCCAGTAGTGTGTATCAGAATTCACTTGTGCACGTGAGCTCGTGTCAACAACTCCCTCCTATGGCTCTGACAAAGAGTACTGTATCTGTGTGTATGTTATGGGCAGGATGGGGTGGGGGGGTGGGGGTGTATTGTGCGCAGAGGGAGGTTAGGCTTTCACCCCATATTGGATGGTAATTGTACCCGACAGGTGTGATGGATGTTCTCCATATCTGGCACTTTGTCTTCATTGCCTGCTGTTTTTTTTATGAGAAGGCATCACCCCACCTTTGGGATCAACGACAGAGAGGTAAAAATGAAAAAAAAAACGAAACAAAAAAAACTAGAGATGGCTATTTAGGAGTGTGCCCCGGACAACTGAATAGGATGCCTCCTTGCCTTGGCCAACTAGTCCAGTAATGGAGCACAGAACCAGGACGACAGGATAAGGTTGATTTCGAGCGTGCACGGCTTAAATGGCAACATCAATCAAGCCTGTGAGAAGCTGGTTGATTGTGATATACGACCAGCAACTCTCGCCTGTCAGCGGCTCAATATTATGACCACTGGAGGGATCATGAATGAATAATGGCATGGTGCGCCTTTTGCTGTGTGCGTGTGTGAGGAGAAACTAGCAGTGGTCAGTTGAGTATTTCATAGTCCTTTTTAAGTTCCTTTATCCATCTCTTACAATAGTTTCAGTAGCTCTGCCCAATTGTTGAAAGGAATGGCGGTATGAGGTCACTTCAGGGCGGGCCGCGAATCCTTTTTGACCCCGCCTCCCCGAGACAGAAATAAAAGACACATCTATCCTCACCACCATCAAGCTACGATCTTTCCTCAGCGCACGACATTGGTCTCGAAACGCTAGTCTGCTGTGAAGTTTATCTCCCGGCCTCCTGACAGGTAACTGATCATCCTCCAGCTCTTCTAGACATTCATTTCACTTTTCCTGCTTCTCTCTCAAGGCAGCTCCTCCCCACCAAATGTTGGCAGTCCTGCGCCCGGAGAGATAAAGGTCAGCCGTTAGTCACCCAGAGATGAGGCAAGGAGGCTGAATGCCTCACCAGTCCTTATTATGACTTCTCCACAGTGACACTGCTAGAGAGAGTGCTAGCTAGTGATGAGGCATCCCCGACCCAAAGCATACTGAGAGGAGGAGAGAGTGGGAATAGTTTGACATTTTGGGAAATAATTTATTCTGCCTAGATTTAGGTGAGAAGGTCAGTATTGTTGTCATGTCTTTCCTATTAATGTAAAGCTAGCAGTATGGTTGTGGGCCAGAAACCAAAAACTATGAGTCAGAGTTGCTGTGAAGCTCAGTGAGCTGAAAGTAAAATGAGTGAATTTTCACACGCTTAGTAGTCATGTGCCACTTCAACGAATCCCAACTGACATCAGAGTGGTATCAAGTATCAATCTTCCTATTTATCTCTTGGTGAAAAGCAAATATAAAAACAAAAGTTTCCCAAAAAATGTTGAAATTATTCCCTTTAAGTTGTTTTTCCTGCATGTTTATAAGAGTGTAAATTTGGGAGATGTTTGGGATTAAAATAACCATACCGGCCTCTCAAAATAAAACAATCATTCAAGCGATGTCTAAATTGCTAATTGTGGCATCTGGGAGGTCTGCAGTCTACAATGCCAATGAGATGATCTAAGATAACAGGATCATTATATTCGTGCTTCATAAATCCTTTTTTGCGCAGTGATGGTCATTGTAATCCTAGTAATAATAAGTTTTAAATGTGAATCTGTTGTTCCTCCAATCGAAATTGGGGTTGTGTGAAGTTTTAAATGAGGTTAGGAGTTACCTGTGAATGATCTAGTTAAGGAGTAGTTGAGTAAGGAGGCCAGGGAAGGTGTTTAGTTGGTATCATTTATCTTGTAGCCATACCCCGCAATATCTCCATCCCCTGCTTTCTCATTCTGTCAGTGATTTTCCACTATCCTCTCTCTTGTCCTACTACGCCTGGTTTGGGACAAGCATTTGGCATCTTCTGCTTTTCCAAAGCGCCCTGTCCAAGTTTCGGCTTATCTGAGCGCACTAACTTGAGAGCACTTAATCTGTTTATAAAGTACCTTTTAATGAATATTTAATTCGATTAGGACGAATCGGTTCAAGTGCAGTAAAATGCAGCAGTCAGCACAGATTTTGTAAGTATCTAATCAGAATATCCTGTAGATTCGGAGGAGCAAGCCATTTTTCTGGCTAATGTATGTGGAGGTTTCGCTTATGGCAAAACCCCAGCTCATTAAATCAAAATCTGGGCGGTGATGGACACATCAGATTTGTTACTGTGGTGGTCTTCTTTACACCACGTGTAAGAGAGACGAGTGGGCTGCAGGTAGTTGTTTTCGAGTTCAGCTGCTGTCATAATGGTAGACTTGGAGTTTTGATTCACCCTTCAGTTGACTTCAGTGCTTCATACTGCACTGTAGTTGATGCCTCACTTACTCCTGTATCTTTGCACAGCAAGCACCATAAACCAGAGTCAGTCGTGTCAACGTTAGAGGAATAGTTAACATTTGGAGAATATTCCTCAAATGTGAAGATACCCCAGCAGTCAGTTAGCTTGCTTGTGTGCTGACTGGAAACATGGTGAAATAAGTTGGGCGCTGGCTATGTGCACCCAGTTTTGCACCGTTTTTATATTAAACAAAATGACATATAATGTATTCAATATGCCAACCTAGCTGTCTTCCCAGCTCACAGCCACAATGAACAACTGTATTTTGGTGGATAGCCTGAATCTTGGTTTCAAAGTATTCATTGTCAGAAATAGATAAATGGCACATTTCTTAGACTTAAATGCCTTTTTCTTTCATGTAATAGTTAAATACAGTGGAAATGATGTTCTGAATCCTTTTTGAAGTTAGTGAACTTTTGTGGAGACATTCCTCAATGGAGACAAAAGGATTTGTTTGGCTCTTCATCTTCTATACCCTCAAGCTTCTAGTTCAGGCTGAGAAAGGTTAGCCTCCTGCAGCTTGAAACTATTATTAAAATGAAAACACAGAGACAGTGTATTAGAAGTAAATAAAACTAATATAAACTCCTTTGTGAGAACTTTAGCTGTTGATTTTTAACCCGAGACCCACTTTTCTTCTTATTTGTATGTTCCTCCAGACCTGTGCATCATACCTTTATTAACAGAACAGTCTCTGTGGTCTACGGGCCCTGCAGGAATGCTGGCGGCTAAGAGTGGACAGAACGGTGAGGGGTGGTGATGGTACACAAATGCTTACACACACAAACACAGTCCATACTTCATCTTGTAAGCCATCCTGAGTCTTGTACTGTGTGTAGCCACTCTGTTTAGACAGTCAAAGGGATTGTAGAGGTTTGTTGTAGTGAATGCAGTCAGCAGCTAAGTTGAATATTAGCAACATTTCAGGCACTATAAAGAAGTTAATGGGGAAAGTAAGCCCATTACTGTGAAGCCTGGCGACTCCAACTGAAGAAAGAGAGTTAAAGGCCCCCATGAATATCAGTGAGGATGAAGGGATGCCCTGGCATTAATGCAGCTGTATTCTGAAGTCTGGCGACACTTTTGCCCATTGATTAACATCAAACGGAAGAATAGCATCATTTATGTATTTTCTTAAAATAAGCATCTGAAAAGTCAATAAGCAACAATTTCCAATAATAAAAGTGAAAGTGTCTGGTGGAAGGAATCTGCATATAATCAATGCTATGTGTGAATTTATGATGGCAACTCATTCATCACTGTTCTCTGCTCCTGATGTTGTCTTCACTGAAATTATTTCTTCTCTTTTCTGTTGCTGTGACAGATGTGTAATTCTTACATCTTTATCTTCTATTTTCTGTGTATAATCTCCATCTTCCGCGCGTGAACCACGCGGCCGGATACGATGGAATATTCATCCTCATCACCCATTCCCCACTCATCCCTAATACATGGCCTTGATAGATTAGTCACTAGCTCTCCTCAATTGTTTCCTGTTTTCTACTCATTGGCCTTTTTGTGGCTTGTCTACAGTAACACATCCAACATTTGTCTCTTTCTGTTGTGGGTTATGCAAACACCATTATGCTTTGAAATAACGGATGATTATGGATTTTTATTTTTTGTAGAACCCTGGGTGGGTAGATTGTGTCTCAGCTTCAGCTGAGCTGTAGAGATGAAATAGAGTTGGTATAGACTTTAATAGAGAAACTCAGTTCTCACGCTCACCTTCCGCTGCTGGAGAACTAGGCGGCACAATGCTGGATTAACGTCAGATTCTTGTTAAGTCTTGTCTCTCGGGGATTCAGATGGATATTCATTTGCGATGTATGACCATGTGC
>BRZM01002177.1:144070-156048 GCA_033238685.1 Lates japonicus
GGTTATTGCTTGGTGAAGCCGATAACACCCTTCATTCGGTGAGCGCGAGTGAATCTTCCCCAGCTTCGTTTCAGCGTCTTCAGAAACGCGTTCTCAGCCGAACGCCCGCAGCCTCACCGCACACTTGCCCGGATCATCGTCGCGAGCGAAAGGAGAGAACGACTGAAACAAACGATATGCGGCAGTGGCCACCGATACCCCTGGTACGCGACGTTGATCGCCCACCGTCAGCACGTCATTGCCGCAATCATTCACCCAGGTTTTAGTCACGAAACATGACGAGCATCGTTCGACCACACCGAACACAAACGATCTATCAACGAATTAGCCGCACAGCTCAACCGCAGCGATATGTCAACACTGGACAGAACAACAGCGACACGCCGAAACAAGCACAACGCACACGTCCGTCCATTTCAGCATCACGTCCATACCGTCATAACCGTTGCCCGTCCCGCAGGAGCAACGAGCCACGAAGAACAGCCGTGCCATCAGCCCGAATATCGTCAACATATCGTCGACTCATTGCGTGAGCCGCATCACCGAAGAACAAGGCATTGTCTCTAAATAGATTGCTTAAGAAACGCCGCATGAAAGGTTCGCTTAAATGCCAGAGGACGCTCAGCCATCGCCAGCGCCCATACACACGAGTATTAACCGCAGCCAGTACGCTGGCGACAACATGCCCTTCCGGGACCAGCACAGGTCAGGCCCTGCCCGTCTACACCGAAAAACGACAGCTGGCTTCCCAACACCGCAACGAGGGCTTTGCTCAGCCCCAGTCTTCATCCTTCTCAAGAGCCGAAAGGTGCCAGGTTCCCCGGCGATTCGCCGATTCGGCGTCTGTGCCAAAATAGCTCACCACGGCGGAGTCGCCCTCACATCACGAAATAGTGCCAATCATAATGCACCGTCATCCACAGCCAGTGACTTCGATCTGAACCGAGTTCACGGCAGCGCCGAGTTCATGGCCAGCACCGGACAACGTCAGCGATTTGGCAAAAAACAAAATCAATGGTCAATTTTCCTCGTCGACGCCAGGTGAGGGTTGTTTCGCAGCCTTACAGACAAACGTCATAGCAGCTGTTGTTAATCAAACGCGAAAACATCAGACATGACAGACATCAAACATCTTCGATCAGTCAGTATTAACGCTGTCAAAGAGCGAACCATGCCCGAAGGCTCAGCAAACAGGTTTCAGGAGTGAAGGTTGGGAAGGGGAGGAACAGAAAACACACGAGCAGCATTCCCGAGAGAGACAGACAGCGTCAGGAGATTGCTTCAGCGCTGAACGGCACCATCATCATGCCGCGATGCCGCATGCGACGGTGAACGGCACCGATCATCCTCTCAGCCGACGTAGCCGCCGCCCGTGCCTCCACGAGCAGAGCGGTTCCCGAGCACCGGTCGACGAGGGAGAACCGATATTCCACGACAAGACGAACAGACGACGGTCAAACAGAGCCTGTGCCGCTGATAATGTTCAGCGGCCGAACCTGCACACACCAGCCTCTGGCTAAAAACTCGACTTCCGTTCACGGCGGACCTTCGACTGGCAGTCACGGGTCTCCGGATCGACAACAGGACGTCGAAGACTGTTAAACACAGCTACAGCCTTGTGGTCGTCCATGTAACATTGTTCATACCAGACGGGCGATGAATCTCCTGAGTTGAGTCACGATATTGCCAGCTTCGAGAACTTATAAGCGTCCTCTTCTCCACGGAAGAAGAATCTCGCCCGTCTCAAACTCCGGCAGCACAATAAGATGGCCGACCATAACAACTTTGACCTTCACATTTGATGACCACCGATCACCCATACCGTCATCCACAGGCCGCGTGAAGTTTCACGAATACACCAGCGAGTCATCCCGCGGCAAGACCCGCTGCAGCCACGATTCCAGGCGAAAGCGCAGTGCGTCCTGGGCCTCCCGATCACGGGCCCGTCAGGCCGTAGGGCCACCAGCCCTCCCGCCCATACCACTGCGTGAGTTGCGACGGCGAAGCGGAGCGGATGACGACTCAGCCGAACCTGCTTCCAGTCACATCAGCAAGGCAGACACTTTGCACACGTGCCATCATTATACGACGAGCGGCACATCCGACCTCAATCAATCAAACACACGCCACTGAACACCGCCTCTCCCTCCAGCCCAGCCGGGTCCTGCTCACTGCTGATCTCCATGATTACACAACATCACCCTCCGTTTCCGTCATTTCTTTCTGGCCCAGATTATGAAATAGTCACGCCTTCACCTTCGATTCAAAGACAGTGCAATGGTGATCTGTTCGCCCATCTCATTCAGAACAGCCATCCGTAGCCCAGACCGAGACCGCCTGACGGTGTGCACAACAGTTCGGGCCGGGGTCACCACCTGCAGTTCCTCGAGCGAACCTCACAGCCAGGCCCGTCGGCCGGGATTGAATCACCTGCCAGAAATGTTCAGCGCAGTGACGCCGTCCACATCACCTCCGTAATCAACGACTTCGATGCCCAGAAGATTTCGCTCACCGTTACAGACCAGCCACCGCCAGCAGAGCAACAAAAATCAACTTTGTGTTCCCCGGAGTAACAATCACTGATCTGCATGTTTGCTAAATCAGCTTGCAGTAATCGTGAACAAGCGGCACCGTCCTGCGCAAGAGAATCCAACTCGTAGCAGCAAGCCTGACCGATTATTGACCGTCTCAAAAAACAGAATGGCGATGCTCTTGAATATCCAAACATTTGTGGCGAGGAAAACAGTTTATTATCCCATGAGCCAATTATCTCATTTAATACATTATAACGTTCCGTTTAAAGATTGAAAATGACAAAATGTCCATGAAGATCGCTAGCATCAAAATGTTCAGGCATCCGAGTTTCATATTGACAGCAGATTTTGCTATTGCGTCGTCTTCATACCATTGCATATCAGCGCCTGTATTGCCCACCACAACACAACAGGTCTGGCGTGCACCAGCAACGAATGCCTTGTGCCTGTTAGTAAAAACATCTCGATATCTGAGAAATATTCTTTGCTGTACTGTGAAGCCTGATATCTCCTCATTTTCTCCACTCCTCCTCCGTTGAGCATGCCCATCACCCGCGCCCACGTCACACAGCCTTCAGACCAATCAACATCCGTGTCTCCCCTCCTGAGGCATGATACCAGCCTGCGAACATGATTCAGTTGAAGCCCAATTCCTTCGTCTTCCTGTAACCACATCTCATCTCAGGCCTCTCAAGCCAGAGAAACCCGGCCGAGGGTCTTGCCTCACAGCCTCCACATTTCCAGTCCAGCGTTCGAGAATAACATCGCAGTGATGCACGAAACAGCGATCCCCAGAACCACCGCCACGACCCACTCGAGCACGCACATCAGAGCCGCCAACCAGCCCGCCCCACCCGTGAATTTTGTACAACTGCTTAGCCTGCTTTGTTGCGTCTGTCAAAAATTCACAAGAGCTGAGAAACAGCAAGAGAAACTGAACACTCATGACCTTAATGTAAGCAGTGCGTACTTAATCTTTTACCCATTCTTTCAAGTAATAAATCATGTCCTTAGTGGACTTGGAAAGCAGGAGGACCGCTTTAACCCTCAGACATCCCTCTGTGCCAGGCCTCAGGTGCTGGGATGGAAATATGGAGATTGTGTGGATGAAAGGCCAAGACTCACCTCTTAGCCCAGGACCTACAAAAGCCCTAACAGAGAAGGTACAGAATGTCGAATGTGAGATTTTTGAGGAAGATGAAGAATTAGGGCTTTGGCCAAGTCCTCTGCCCTCATTTGTAAGGTCTCCCATGCCCAGGAGAAGGGAAATTGCTAGATGGGCCAACGAACTTGAAGAGTATGCTGGCAATGGGCTGAGCACAGACCAAGGATGGAGAGAGCATACCCAACAGAGGAGAGTGAGAAATGGTGAAGATATCTCAGGCTCACAGGTACAGCATGTAAAGAATATTTCTCAGACAGATACTACTAACTTATCAGGATGTTTTTGCTGTGTTGGAAACACAAAAACATTCATTGCTGCTGCACCACACCAGACCATTAATGTTAGTTGTGAAGGTCCAAACATATACAGTATGCAAATGAGTAGAACGGGTAATAAAATAAAATCTGCTGTCCAGTAAGGAAATATATGGATAAACACAATCAAACATTTTTGTGCCTAAAGATAAAATCATCTTATATGAGACATTTTTTTTTGTCTATTTTTTCCAATCTTTAAACAAGGACGTTTATATGTGCCATTAAATGAGATAATTATCATTTAAACTCATAGGGATAATAAACTGTTTTTTTTCCTCCTTAACACAAAATGTTTGGACATTTCAAAACACATCATAATTTCTGTTTTTAGTTGAGTGTGGAAACTCTGGTCAAGGCTTATACTCACTATGAGTTTGGATTCTCTTACTTTTAGGATACAGTACACTTGTTCACAGTTAAAATGTGAAGCAAATGATGCAGATCAAACAGTTATTTACTCAGAACACAAAGTTGATTTTGTTGCTTATCTCCTTGCTCTTAACTTCAGTGAAAGCCTAAAGACAAAGCTTAACTTGCTGTTAGAGCAGAAATCTTCTGACATCAAAGTGTTGATTTACAGAGGTACTAATAAGACAGCGTATCCTTACTATAAATCTGCATCTTTTTGACATTTTAGGCAATGGTTCAATCCAGCCTGATAGACACAAGCAACGTGGTTCTATCCAGGGAACTGCAGGTGAGTGACCCCACATTTGTTCTGTTGTACTTTTTTCTTTTTTACATCAAACAGTCTCTCAGTCTGAATACTAGATCAAAAAGCAATATTTCCTGAATGTGGATGAGTCACGTGGGCGAGACGTGCTCCTCGCTAAGATGCACCATTTGTCTCTTTTGTCTTTGGTTCCAAGGGGATGGTGGAGGTAGTGACTGAAAATTACCATAACATCTGGGCCAAGAAGAAAAAGAGTGACCTTGGAAGCAGAGGTGATATGCTAATATAGTCAATCATAGAGTCTTATTAAACAGAGACACCAGCAAAACAAAGAGGAAAAGGCAGTGTGTGTGTGCGTGTGTGTGTGTTTGAGTGAGTGGGTGGATGTTAAGTGCCACTCAGTCATTGCAGTGTTTATATGTGCCTGTTAGCATATGCAAGTGTCTGCCTTGCTGGTCTTGACTAAATAGGTTCAGCTAAGTGGTCCATCCACTCCACTTCACCATCTGCCTTCACACACACACACAGTAGAGACCTGTGACTATGTTTTCAGGCGGAGGAACACACCCTCTGTTGGTGCCCTACGACACCCTGACAGCCAAGGAGAAGGCCCGTGATCGAGAGAAGGCCCAGGACCTTTTTCGCTTCCTGCAAATCAATGGCTACAGCATCACAAGGTCGACACACACAGGATGTCACTGAATATATTATCATGCAGAAACTTCACACAACCTCCTTAATAGATGACAGTATAGGTGGTCGGTGGAGTCCTTTATCAAATGCTATTAAAAGAGAATCAAAAGTTATTTATGGTCAATGTCTTATTGTGCTGCAGAGGTTTGAAGGACTTGGAGCAGGATTCTTCTTCCATGGAGAAGAGGTTTGCTTATAAGTTCCTCAAGAAGCTGCTCAAGTATGTTGACTCAGCTCAGGAGTTCATCGCCCATCTAGGTATGACAATATTACATAGGACATGACCACAAAACATATATGTTGCTGTCTTGTTACTCAGTATCTCATGTTGTCAATCCAGAGGCCATGGCTGCCAGTGGAAAAACAGACCGGTCCCCTCATGAACAAGAAATCAAGTTTTTTGCCAAAGTAAGTATGTGATACAAATTCAGCCACTGAACGTGTATAATAACTTTTAAACTCTATTTAACCATCATCCTGATTTGGTCTTGACATCATCACCGTCCTCCCTCAGGTTCTTCTCCCTCTCATCGACCAGTACTTCAAGAACCACTCTCTCTACTTCCTCTCCTCCCCCAGTAAGAACCTGAGCAGCAGCGGCTACGCGTCCAACAAAGAGAAGGAGATGGTCACCAGGTGCCCGTTCACAAAATCACATGCAGCATCGCAGCATGATGATAAATCTTTACCATTCTTTACTTAAAAGCTTAATCTCTAACGCTCTTTATTCCTTATCTTCTCTCCAAGAATGTACTCATTGTGATTTTCTGATTTCCTCCCCCTTTTCTAACCTTCACTCCTGAAGCCTGTTTTGTAAACTGGCAGCTCTTGTCAGACATAGGATTTCACTCTTTGGTAAGCTGATTAATACTGACTGGTCAGGAATGTTTGTGTGTGAATGTGGGAAATTGTCATTTTATCATGTCTGATGTTTTTTCATATGGTTTGAGTGCACAACAGACTTTTAATACTATAACATTTATCTGTAAAACTGCAGAAACAACCCTCACACAACATCAGCTTGAGAAAATTAATTATTTGATTTTTATTTTTTTTTTACCAAATCACTAACCTACATTGTCAGATACATAGCCATGAACTCAGCGCTGCCATGAGAGACTCAGTTCAGATCAAGTCCTTAACAATGGATGACAGTGTGTATGTTCACATTATATTGATTGCTTTTCTTTTCATGGTGTCTTGTAGGGAGCGACTCCACCACCATGGTGAGCTGTCTGCATATCCTGGCACACACTTTAGACACCAGGTGGGTACAAATTTGGCAGAGCTCAAAACTCGCAGGGAACCTGGCACCTTTCGGGTTTTCCTCTTGAAATGAAAAGTTAAAGAAACTAAATTTAAATGTTAACAAAAGCCCTCATTTCGATGATGACCGCGTTTAAACACTAATTGTTTGAGAAGCCAGCTGTGTTTTTCCAGTATGAGGCTGTGACTTAGAATCTAACCTGTGCTGGACCCTCAAGAGGAGCATATTTGTCGCCAACGTTTTCTTTTAAACAGTTAATACTCTCGTGTCTTATGGGAGGCGCTGGCATTAACAAAGAGCATCCTCTGGCATTTAAATAAGCGAAACAAATTTCATGCAGCACATGCTGCCCAAGGCTTGAAGTGTTCTTTAGAGACAATGCACTGTTTGTTAATGCAGCTCACACCTAATGAGGCTAAATCGGCAATGTATTATTGTGTCTTGTTTGTGCTGAAGAGCTACAGCTGATGCCCACAGACTCTGTCTTTCATTTCTCCTTCCTATACTGGGACACATCAAGGCTTAACAATGGATAATTTACTCAGCAATGTTATGAACTGTGAAATGCTAAAAATGGACAGACTAATCATATTAATGCATTGTGCTGTTTCAGCGTGTCATACAGTATTTCTATGCTCCAATGTTGGCACACTCACCTTGGATTTAAATATGCAGCTAATTCATTTAATAAATCATTTATGTTTCAGTGTAAGGGCGGTCAGGTTGATACTCACGTCTCATATTTCATGACTAAAACCCTCACAGAGTGAGAGTGAAGTAATTGCGTATGTGAGCGTGCCCCACTGTTGGTAAACAGTCTTGTCCTTTGCATACCAAAGGGTATCCAGTGGTTTATTATAGCCCTGCCCTTGCATATCTCCTCATTTGGCTCCAGTCGTTCATCACACTCTCCCTTTCCTTCCCTCCAACAGGACGGTGATGAAGTCGGGCTCGGAGATGGTGCGGGTGGGGCTGCGGACGTTCTTCGAGAACGCCGCAGAGGACCTGGAGAAGACCTTCGAGAACCTGAAGCTGGGGAAGTTCACTCACTCGCGCTCGCAGATGAAGGGGGTGTCGCAGAACATCAACTACACCACCGTGGCCCTGCTCCCCATCCTGACCGCTCTGTTTGAGCACATCACCCAGCACCACTTTGGGGTCGACCTGCTGTGTGAGTCCTGACGGAGAAAGGAACGATCAGACATGTTGTTTGAGAGGCTGATAAAAAAGTGGAGCCAAGTGTATTAAGTTTATTATAATACAGTGATTATATGCCTTTGACACCCTGATGTTATGGAACATCGTGTCAGTATGTCAGACACTTATTTACGCTAATGTACATCACAGGATCCCCTTATAAATAAAAATTAGCATGATAATGAAGCACCTCCACAGTGCTTTAGAGAGTGAATATCCATTCAGCCACTTTATTAACTTGTCTGTACTGTATTTTACAGTGCTATGTGAGAAGAAAATATTTGGTAACTAAAGCACATATTTGCTCAATTAATGACCATGTTAGCGCTTGTAATTGGTCATTTTTAAACATTTTAATTACTTTAAAACTTAATACATAATATAACATAAAATAAATGGGTATCTGGTGGTGGTTATGGTGGTACAAGACAAAACTTAGGTTGTTTTTCTATTTGTTTTTTCCAGTGGATGATGTCCAAGTGTCCTGCTATCGAATCCTGATCAGCCTCTATGCACTGGGCACTGGAAAAACATCTATATAGAAAAACATACTTCTAGTATGATGTGTTCATTATCAGTGAATAAGCTCACTGATATTGATTGCAGCATTGCAGCTCTCACCTTCTGTGTCCTCAGACGGCTGCCAGCTCTGATTGATGTCTGGCCACCTGGCGGGGTGTGCCGTAGCCCTGGGCCGCTGCTCATGCAGTACAACCCCTGCTGGGTTTTTTAATGCCGAGAAACGAGCCAGTGGGTCATATGGTATTCTAAAATAAGAGTTCATAATAAGAAGTGGTCTAAGATGGCAAGTCGACGCTATTACTGCTGGAGATAGGCTTCTCTCAATTACTTACTGTGCATAATTCAGTCTGTGAAAGATTCATCCCCGTCCTAAATCATAAAATATGTGATAAAATCCAACTGACATAAACATTATTTGTGATAGCAAATCAATCCTCTATGGTGTTTTTTTTAAGTCTAGGCATACCAGACTCAGTGAGGAGATGTGTCCCGGGATGCAGCGGCTGGAACGACCTGATGAAGGACATCAATGACATGGCTGAGTCTGGGCCTTGTTGCACAGAGATGCCTCACGTCATGGTGGTGCTTCCCATGCTGTGTAACCTGTCCTACTGGTGGGAGAGGGGCCGAGGGGCCAGCCAGCCCGAGGCGGGGGCGTCTGCTGCCCCGCTGGCTAACTGAATCTCAGGCCCCTCTCAATGGGAACAAACAATTACAACGTAAGGAAAACACCACCTCGACGCAAACGTGTTTCTGTGCCACGCTCCAGACTCGGCGATATCTTCATCGAGCCGTCAACTGGGACCTCTCCTCGACTGTGCCTAGAACAAAAAAAAAAAGGCGCCATGGAGGACAGTTTCGCTGTCGCATTGATGTTGTCGTCGAGGACGGACACTGTGTCACGCGTTTGTGGTTTTGACGGTGAATCTTTGCGGACGGTGTGCGGTGGTGCGCGGGGGCGCTCGTTCCGCCAGTGACCAGTTCGTTTGGTTGTCGTCAGCAGACCGCTGTGTGAACGTTACAGGATGATTGCATGTGACTCGCTGGCTCGTGCTCGGGCGTAACGGTAAAACCGGGGCGGGGTGTGCGGTGACGACCAGGGCTGCGGGCGTAACCGGCGGTGCTGACCGAGCGGCTGGCTCTGGGGACACAGAAGGTGAGGCTGATGCGTCTTTGCGCAGTGAGCTTATTCGCGATGGTTTACATCGTGCTGACTGGGGCTCTTTCTACATGAATGTTTTCCCGGTGGCGGTGGAAGGCTGGTCGGGTCGACTGGCGAAGCGCCGGACATCGTACTGGGCGGCTGAATGGGCGACAACTGGTACCACCATATTTCCTGGGCTCTGTTGTTATGTTATATTAATAGTTTTAATGATTAAAATATTTAAAAAGCGACCGATTGACGCTGATCGTTGGTGAAACAGTGTCTTCGGTGCCGTCTTTCTTTCACTGGCTGTGAAATACGGTGCAGACGAGTTGATGAGAATGACTGAATGAATGTTCGCTGCAAGCGCTGTGTCGTGTCGCGGTACGATCTGTGATGTACGACCAGCGTGGGCAAGTGACGACATGCGACGCGATGTTCGGCGCATCGAGGGTGTCGAAACGCCGCAATGGAAGCGCGGCTCCGCTGCTCCAGGCGCAACATCTGGGCGTTCACTGCTCCGTCTGAACTCACGGCGGGTCGACGAAAGTGTTCTTTGGGTGCTCAACAGAGCGATCAAATGAGAACGAACCGCGATGGTGTGTGCTGCGACGCCCGGCGCGGTATTCCCCAGCTCGGGTTCTCGGTCTTCTCCAGGTCTGCGGCGTTGCTCGGCGACCACCCGCCGTCTCAGGCCCGACATCTGCACTCTGTTGGAGGGAAGAATGTGGGCGACTGGGCAAATGAGGAGACTGTCTGAGACCTCGGCGCACCGCTGGTGGCTCTGAGACGACACCCAACAGTGAACACGCTCACATGCCTGATGCTCACTCATGCTAATGAGGGTTTGGTGAATATGAGACGTGATCGGCCTGACCCGCCCTTACGCCAGTATAAATGTTGATGAAATGGTTGGCGTGTTCGTCGAAGATGATGTGACGTTGAACGTAAATACTGACATGTTTGCCTGAGAGGCTGGCGCAATGCGACCAATATCGTTGTCATTCAACGTGCAGTTCGTAACATTGCTGAAATGAAGTGTCGTTGTTAAGCAGCGATGTCGACAGAAGAATGAACGAGTGCTGTGGGCATCGGCTAACAATAACTCGGCACAACAGGCGCAATACGTTGCCGTTGCTTCGTTAGGTGAGCTGCGACCAACAAACGGTCATTGTCTGAAGTACTTCAAACGCGGGCGCGTGTGCTGCATGTTGTTCGGCAACTAAACGCGGAGGATGCTCTTCGTGTCGGCATATGGTACCGAAGATATTAACTGTTTAAAGAAACGAGGTCGCGGGGTGAACCTGAAGTCACAGCCTCGCTCACTGAAGCCGGCTGACTTCAAGCTGAGTGGCTGCGATGCGTCATCGAAATGAGGGCTTTTGTTAACATTTAAGTTGGTTCTTTAACTTTCATTCAGAGGAAAACCAGCCGGAATCTGCGGTTTGACTCTGCCAATGTGCCACCTGATTGATGCAAGGAAATTGACGTGCCGAGATATGCAGACGGCTCACCGGCGGTGATGGTCGCCAGCGCCGTGAAAAGAAGCAATCAACCAACATGCGCTGATGCGTCCATTGAGACGATGAACTGAGTCTCTCGGCGCTGAGGACCGTAACTGTAATATCGACGAGCAAATTGATGGGCGGTAAAATAAAAAATCAAATGATTGTTTTCTCGAAGCTGTTGTGTGTGCAGTTTACAGATAAATGTTAGTGATAAAGAATCTGTTGTGCTCAGGCTCGCCTGGCGTCGACGTGATTTCACGTTCTGCATTCCTGAACCGATCGTGTCGGCACCAGAGTGGTCTGAAGCTGCCGGTTACAAAACGAGCCGAAGTGAAGTTGAAAGGGGCGAAAATCACAGTAATGCGATGTGAAAGATGAGAATAAGGCAGACCATTTAAATAAAGAGATAATGAGCATGACCTGAACAGACAAACGCAATGATCCTTCTTTGGACGCGTGGCCGCTGCTGCTCGAGTTGCCAGAGAGAGGAAGGAAGTGAGTATTCTTCAGTACTGTCGATGAACCTGAAGGACTGTTCGATGTCAAGACAAATCGAGATGATTAAATGAGTTTAAGATTATTATGCGTTCGACGATGCTGCTGCACAATAGCCGATTTCTTATTCATGTGAGGATCACTGGCAACCATGCCTGGTTGACAGCGGATACTGATGGCTGGGGCTGGCAACATATGTTTGTGGTCATGTCTGTGTGCTGGAGGCGGGCGTGAACTCCTGAGCTGGTTGTCGCGAGCGGCTGGCGAACGCCAAGCAGGCACTGCTCATGGAAGAAAATCTGCTCCCAATCACTCAGGCACCTCTGCGGCACTGTGGTGAGGCCATAAACTGCACGATTCTTTAATAACGTTGATAAAGGTGACCTACTGTCATCTGTGGAAGGTTGTCGAATTTCTGCGTGTATGTTCAGTGACATCGTAATGTCGACTTATGTCATCGGCA
>BRZM01002178.1:44238-57961 GCA_033238685.1 Lates japonicus
GGAAGAAAGGCAAGAGCTTGATTACACCGGTAGACTTTTAGGAAGAAGCAATCACACGTCACCAGTGAATGATTTTCGTCCAGATAAGCCCAACAGGCAGCCTGGCGAATTTGCCATCGCAAGAATGCCAGTGTCCTGTTTCAAACGAACATTGCAGTTGACGACTCAGCTGCTCAGCCAACATCGTCGGCCTTCTGGCTGGCAAAACAGAAATAACACCCGCCGTGAACCAGTTTCGACACGACAGAGACCGGCACCTGACATCCATTTCGCCCGCTGCCCGCGTTCACGAGTCAACGGTGAGCCAAACAGCATTAATTATGCAATGGCAGCAACGGTGCATTCCAGCGATTTCCGTCAGACGGATTCAAACTGGTGAGATGCCGCCGATTCAGTTCAACGACCCTGGGTTCATCTACGTGCCTCACCCCCAGACAACCAGCCGACCGCCAGAAGGCACCAGCCGAAGATTACGTGAACATGAATGATCGAAAGCACAGACGCATCCTCACGGTGGTCTCATATACTAACTATAATTGTCCACATCACTCAAATATTCACATGGTAAATAAGACTACAGCTTTACTGTTGTTTTAACCACACACCATGAACAAGATAATCAGTGACGGCGCATCATTTTGCCTTCATTATCAGAACAGCTCACCGCGCGGCACATCCGGTGTCCCGTGAAGGTCAGGAACAGGCAATCCTCGCCAGTTGTGTGCCAGCCCAGGCTGACCAAGTACCAGCTGCATACAAGAACACAGGGACACAGCGTCATCTCAGCTCAGCCCCACCGGCGCGAGCACCTGATGGCCCCTTTGCCTGCCTGCGTTTCTTTACACCGATCATTACCGACGGTGTTTGACATGCTGCCCTGTCTGCCTGCCTCAGCCCACAGTGGTTCAGGCATACCACAGTGTGCCTCAGACTCCCACCACACCGCCAGAGTGAAACCACCAGGCCATACTACAATGATCAATGCCTGACAACCTCTTTTCCTGCTTTTACCAGACACATTGGCACGCATGTCTGTCGCCTGATCAAGAACTGCCTCAGGCGAAGATCAGTCAGGTTCATCACATTACCTCTGATTATCTTTAATTGTACTGCTGTTATTTGCCAGATATCCACGGTCTCCATGGTGACAACGATTCAACCCAGCCGGTTCACAGATGGTACCAGACACACTGCGCGAACACTGCTGGGAACACTGTCATCCCACCATTTCGTGACCGCCGCCCGTTGCCTAGCACCGTCGCAGTTTCGCACGTCACATGACCAGGAAACTGCAAAATCATTGCACATCACATCAGAAACACAGACGACAAAAATGGACACCCACGCAGTTCATCAGTCCATGCCGGTTCATCGACACGGATTAAGACACTCTTTGCCGGACACACACGGCCAGACCCACATTCGGTCGTCGGCCCATGATCGACCTGCATTCTAATTACCGAAACAGCACATCAAAACAACGCTGAGCAGATAGTCAGTCGGGTTGAATCTCGACTTTCGTCCATAGGCACATCATCTGCAAACTGTCTCGATTGTCGCAATAGCACAAAATAATTGCCCGTCAAAGAGGAAGATGCCTTCATTTGGCGCTGCGTTTTCATATTCAGGCATCAGCGATGTACGCGAGGTTTCGCGGTTCGTGTGACTACGTGGTCTGGCGGTTATTTAACGATCAATCACGCAGCAGCCTGCGCGACGCGTTTTGCCTCCAAGTCGCGACAGCCACTGCGCCCCGGACATAGCGCACGATCAATCACGCCCAGCTGCACTCCACGACTGAGCCTGGCGCAGGACGACCGCCGCCCCAGCCGCCCCCGCACACAGCAGGTGAGTCCGCGACGCCCACGACGGCTGAACACATGTTCACCACAATACAGACAGTAACGACGCGAACCGCCGCTGGCGACGTAAAGAATAATCAGAGAACAACAGCGACAACAGCATCATCGACACCGGTGACCGAGGACTCGCACCATGCCAATCATCATTATTTGAGATCAACCGGTGGCGGTATACTGGACCAGCATGCACTGTCCTGATTACTGTGCCTGACCGGCCTCGGGCAGCACCCAGAAAGCTGCATTTCGCAGTTCAGCACGCATCTGGGACACAGACGCCATCCTGACGGGACATCAACACCAGGAGGCGGGGCGGAGCGTGACTGCACACTTTTCCCGTGCCGTCGCCTGAGATGGGCAGTGAGGAGTTGCGAAGGTAAGACTTGCTCACAGACACAACGAACTGAGCAAGTGACAGCGAGTTTTTAATGTGGCCTGCGTCCACCCGGACGGTGTCCACCCAGCGGGCTTGGACCCGCAGAGTCCCGCACCGACAATCACATCCACAGGCAGACAAATAATATCAAGACTTCCTTTACCACAGACGCCCCTCTTGCCTGCAGTCTACTGTGTCTGTAAAATCCATACCTGGCCTGTACTACACAATACACACACCTACCAACCCACCCACCACACCACATCTTGGCCTCCAGACTGACTGTTCCGGTCCTGAGAAGAAGTGTGGCAGGGGTCTATCTCACCCACTTACATATAATTGGCAGTGTGACTGGACTGAGGTGTCCAGTCAGGACCTCTCTGCCCCAATACTGTGTGTGTCCCAGATGCGTACTGAGCCATCCTTAGAGCTACTGGCCAAGTACCGGCACTCTGGGTTGCTCAAAGGGAGAGGGAGGGGCCGGTCAGAGAAACAGTAAATCAGGACAGAACACTTAAAACAATGTTTCCCAATTCAGGTATACACTATAGAGATGAAGTCTGTCAAATAACGATTAATTTGTTAACATAAAAAATTACAAGTCCCTCGAAAATTCACCAGTGTGTCAGTGTGGGTACTTAACATCACTGTAATTTGATTTCTCTCTTCTGAAGTAATTTATTCTTACGTCTTAGCAGTAATCTCTGGTTATATACATCATTCACCACTTTCTGTCCTGCTGTTGTGACAGACATGTGTGAACCAACCACATCCCCGTGACTTGTCCTTGGACTCACCTCTTCTGTCAAACTGGTGACGTTAACCCATGATGGTCTAGGGATTTACGGGGAAATGTTGGCTATAGGACGGCTGTGGCTCAGGTCATTCCTCGCAGGTAGTGAAATCGTGGAAGTTGCGGCTAGGCGTGGTTGATCTTATTCGACTACTTTATGTCCATTTGGAGGAGCGCATGCACAGCCCTTGTAGCACAGTGGCTGTCACGACTTGGAGGGTAAAACGCATCCGCACAGAGCCTTGCGTAGATTGATCATTAAATGTACATGGACCACATGGGTCACACAGACCCTGGCAAACCCTCGCGTACCATCGCGTACTCACAGATGCAGAAAGTATAACACTAGCCTTAGGCCAGAGGGGCGCCCAATATTGTATTCTTTTTTGAGCAAGGTTAATTTCCAAGGTTGGATTTTAGTTATTTGTGCTATTGCAGCTGTCAAAGTGATTTTGAATGATGTCTTCTTACTTCTGGAACAAAGTCAGAAGTTCTAGCTTGACTTTGGCTGTCTATATAACATTGTTTTAGTGTACTGTTTTGGTAGTTAGAGTGCAAGTCATTTTGTGCTACAAGGAAATCATGGAAGGGCTACACTGACTTGACTGAATATGTAGAAGTTACTAATACCATTAATAATGACTCCATTATATTCAAGTGTCTTAGTGAGCCATGTCAGTGAGCCAGCATGCACAAAACCAGGACCTTGAAAGTGAGGCACCTTAATGGAATTAATCCATTTTTTTATTTTATCATCTGTGTTTTTCCTGATGTGACATTATTTTTTTTTTTTTAATGAAAACAGCCTATTCTGGTAATTTTACAGTTTCACAAGTAAAATGTAGCAGTGCAGAAGCTGCATCTGGACGGGATTTAGAGTGAGCGCTAAAATAACAGGCAGCAATTCACAGAAATGAGAGTGGGATGACTTGAGTACTCACAGATGGAGAGGTTCCCAGCAGAGCCAAGTGATCCACTTGGTGTGTCCTGTTAAAGTTTTCCCCATCTGTGAACCAGTAACTGGATCCCAAAGACAGATCTACAGGAACATCACCATAAAAAATAAATTCATGGGATACATCTAGCAAATAACAACTAATTACAAATTAAAGGGATAATCTAAGAAATGTGTGTGCTGGAATCATACCTGACTATTCTTGCACCCTGAAGCCAGTTTCTTGCCATCAGGTGACCAGGCGATGCTCAGTACCCAATGTGTGTGTCCTAATAAAAAAGCAGAAAAGGGTTCAATTGTGTCCAAAAACATTAATCATTTGTATAATGTAGCCCTACAAAAGTGATTTCATACCTCTGGCAGTGTGGTGGGGTGTCTCAGTCATCAAGTCCCAAAAACGCACTGTGGTATCACCTGAACCACTGGCCAAATATCTAAAACAAAACACAGACAATTAAATTAGCAGCATGTCTAAACCTACCAATAGTGTGTCAGTGTACAAGAAAGCATGCAAACAGGCAAAGAAATTGTGTATCAGAGTTACTCACT
This sequence comes from Lates japonicus, assembly GCA_033238685.1. NCBI lineage: Eukaryota > Metazoa > Chordata > Actinopteri > Centropomidae > Lates > Lates japonicus. Next base: position 48,771 of record BRZM01002178.1, read on the forward strand.
TGCCAGTGGGGCTGAAAGCAGTTGAGATGACAGCTTCTGTGTGTCCCTGTAGTGTGCTTGTACAGCGGGCAACAGCTCGAACCCTGAATACAGCCTGAGGCTGGTACACAACTGGCAGGACTTGCTCTGTTTCAACCCCAAGAGCCTTCACACAAGACCTCAGATCGGACACCACCTCAGCCTCTCCTCGCACAAAAAATGCCAGTGGTACAGGCTCTTCCTAGTGTGAATAAAGGCAAAAATGATGCATATTCACTAGATTTATGTGACTTTCATAAGGGTGTGTAAGAAGGATTAAAACAGCAAACAAAGTATGGTCTGTAGGGTCTTTTTTATTTTACCATGTGAATATTGTACATTGTAGATGTGGACAAACACTGGTTAAACATATAAGACTGAAATACTTTCATGTGAGGATGTGTACATCCTAATAATACTTTCAATCTATATTCATGTTACATAATGCTAGCTAGTTACCTTCTGTAGCAGTGCATTGCAGACCAGCTGTAGTTTGTCTGGGGTGATGTCTAAAGGCACATCAAAAGGTGAACCCAGAACCTCCCCTTCCTCGTTCTGAAACTGGATCAGCAGCCGCTCCACGTCCTCACTCGCCATCCTCTGTTTGGTTTAGATCCAAATCTAACAACAAGAAATCCTTATATAGCTGGAGATATTCACACATTGTACTTATTTACATAATGTAAATACTGTTTAGCTCCCTACGTTAGAGCTCATGAATGCTGCATCACTTAACGCCCAAACCTTGGCGCTGTATTTGCATTGAAATAGATATCAAAATTTTGCAGTCTATCCTATGTTAGTAAAAACTAGTTCACAACGAGGTGTTGTCATTTCTCTGTTTTGCCATGAAGGCAACATTATAGCTAGCTAAACAGCTAAAGTCCGTTAACTTACTAATGTTCATTTGGAAAACAGGACACGGAACAACACATTGTAGAGTTATGTTAAACACTGTTATTGTAAACATCTGGACGAAATCGTTCCACCTGAAATTAACCATTAAGCGGTTTACTTTTAGCTACCATAGTCTACGGTGTGAACCAATAAAGCTAACACCGCTAGCCTACTGTTAGACAGCATCTTGGACACCTAACTCCTTTTAGCAACGACCACAGGACAACAAGGTAACCGTCACTTGTTTAGACAACTGTGTTCAGTTTTACATGACATTAGGTTTGAAAATAAATGTGTTAAAACTTTACCTTTAGCGAGGTAGCGATGTGTTAAAACTCCCCACGTGTGTACCACAGAAGAGCCTTTAAATGAAAGATGCTCCAGGAGGCTGAAGATGTCAACTGAGTGGACGGGTTCGCGCAATGAATTGTGGGAAAGTAGAGTGAGAACAGGATTGCCTTGCACATCTTCGTTTTTGTTATGTTTCGGTAGGTTTTCCGCCCGATATTTCTACGTGAAACTTCAGGTGTTGAGGGACTCAGGAGGTGGCCTAAAATGTTTAAGAAACAGTACCACAGTGTTGCCTATATTTGTTTACATTTTTAAAAACGAAGTACGCCGAATTAGCTATCAACAGTTCCTTTTAGCTATTTACCACTGGATGTGCTGTCAACTACTTTGATACTGAAGAAATATCAACAACCTGATGACTCTCGGGCAAATCGTAATTACGAGGTAATTTCTCCTCATTTTTTTCTTTCGTTGATGCAGTGTGCTTCAGTAAAAGAGAAACAGGTTGTGAATTTAATGAAAACTTCACAGCCAGACGCACTGCGGCTGAAATTAAATGTACCTTTAATTTACATTTAGCCAAATTTAACTGTTTGTATATTTATATGTAAACAGTGGGACCTTATAATCATACTTACCGACCGCCTCCATGATAAAATAGATATGCTTTTCTCGAGTGGTTTAAACATTTCCATCAAGAGGCATTTTCTAACACTTTCTTAACGGACAACTGGTATTTCATATATTTCTTTTAGCACAATGAAACAAATAGTCTCAATACACATCTTACATGCTCATTTTGTTCTGTTGCTGTATTATTATTCATCAGTTAACCAAACATACACAACTTCACTACAACTTGCATGCACAGACATTTTTTACACTTTTTTCTTTGACAGTCATAATGTTTTGCATTGGAATAGAAAAAGACTTCCTGTTTTACATGAATGTAAGAAAATACAGCTAAGAAGATAGTTAGATAGATAAGATATCTAAATAATTAACTCAGATCTTTATGATTCAGGTAAATTTGAAATAAAAATATTTTTTGATTCTGTTCACAGCCTAAAAGTCTGCCATGATACACATTAGACTTAAAATACTGCATGTACATGACACATATTTGTCATAAAGCAATATATGACTCAAAACACCTCAGTGTAGAAGCCCACGTCAACATCCACATTTAACATTTGAGGGATTAATGTACACGTTATATTTTAAAATTTTCTCCCATATTATTACACTCTAAGACACTTGATTCCAATAGCTGGTGCAAATAAATGATAGCAAGAATTTTAAAAACTCAATTAGATGTATCCCTCTGCATTAAGACAGTACAGATAAAGTAAAACAGCCTGTATCATCAGAGAATTTTCTATACAACAGTTCCCTATGATTGGCAGATCTTTCATACACTTGCGCAGCTCTCTGCACTTGCACTAAGGTAGCTCAAACCAAAACATAAAAAATTTATTTTCAAATGCTGTTTGACCAAGGGCTGTATTAACCTGTTCTACTTTCAAAAACAAAACTGAAGCATGCCTTTTATTTTAAAAGTAACTGTGTAGTTTGGCATGTTTATTCCTATGTTTTCTGCTCTGACAGGCAAAAGAAGGCCCGTGGATAAGGTGGTCAGCTACTCATTACAGCGATAAACCTTTTTGTAAAGAATCTGACTTGGAGTGAACTCCTTAGAGGCAAAAAAGTCCAGAGCAACAAATTAAAGTTTCCGATCAATGTATGGTGGCCATTATTTAATGGCTGAGTCAGCTTATCCAGATGATGGAGTTGATCTTGGGGTGTTTGAAAGTCTGAATCAGTTCTGAGTGAATTTGCAGGGGAGAGGAAATACGACGTGGCACTGCAATGAATTTTATTCTTATTTGTTGAGCCCGTTGACGTTCTCAGGAACAAGACCTTCCATAACAGCACGCCTTGACTCCAGGATCTGTGAGATAAAAACAAAGATGGCATCCTGAAAATAACCAGCACACTGCCACGCACATTTCCTACTGAAAATATACAGTACACTTTGTGGCCACTTTATTAGGTACAACTGCACAACCTATTGTAATTCAATACAAATGCTCTGCCATAAATTCTACCTTTAAAAACTCAGATGTTTAGTTGACATTGTCAGAAATGTCAAAATTCAATTATATTTTTATTACTGAGGTCATAGTTAATCATGGTCATGTACTAAGAGGTGTCTCTATTTTTTTGTCCTTCCCATTTACAATCATAAATTAGAAACACCTCTGAATAAAATGCAGTCCAGTACAGCATGACCACTTATGACCTATGAAAGTAACACCTCTATGAAACAATGCTTCATTAAGAGCCAAAGAATCTTATTTTTGTTGCTGATGACAGTAAACGTGTTAGCATGTTTGTGGGTGCACATATCCCCAGAAAGTTATGCTAGATGCTCTAAGGCTGGACATACCCATTTTTTCTATTTTTGTAGTTTATTGTTTTTAGAAATCACTCATAGAAACTGTTCCTTGTATTATTTGCCAGCACAGATTTCAGTGTTAGTCTAGCCCTCTTCTATTTCTGACGTTATTCTAACCGTGAATGTCAATGAGTACAGACTGAAGTGTCTTAAAAAGATAACACAATCCTGCTCTAAGTGAGGAAATGATAACAAGCTACTTAAAGATAATAAAGCAAAACCATGATGTGATAGTAGTGCGCTCACCTGGAAGTTAGCACTGAGGCCGATGATGCTTTGCATGTTTGTACTGTAGTAACCCAAAACATACTGTCCACCTAGCAGAGGGATCTCATCCTTATCCACAGATATCTGCAACCAAAACACACATGTTGATTGTAAACTGTAAACTGTTTCTAAACACAACACAAAAGCCTCACTTTCACTTTACCTGTATGACTTCATTTGTCTCTGGCAGGTCATCCTCTCTAACCCAAGCAAAGGTTTCATAGTCGGATGCACTCTTGAATCCCACCTGCAGGACATCGACCATGTGAGTTCAAATCTGTCTTGTATTATATTTATTTGTAGCCCCCCCCCCCCCCCCAGTACCTTGTACAAGCCAATCCAGTCCCATGTGGAGGACATGAAGTCCTCTTGCACAGTGTAGTTAAGAAGCGCATCCTGGTCAGCGCTCCATACACCCACAGGAGAGATGTGCACCAGTTGTGTGTCAAAACACTTCCTCAGCTAAAAATAAGAGGAGTTTTAACAATGCAGGAAAAAAAAACTTTATGTGGAAGTGGTGTTAGATGAAAGAACAAACTTATATGTATTGATTAACAGAATTCAGTCAAAGTCCTAGAGTCCAACAATAAGTCTGCTCTTACCTCCAGACTGAAGGTTGCAATGACAGGCTTGTGGTCACTGACCCCGTAGCTCATGTCACTGGTGTATTTATCCTGGTTGACCAGGATTGGATACTCATCTTGCTCATCGTGAGTAGAAGTCGATGCCTTTTCATCGTCATCCTCTGATGGGAGGGGTTTGGGTTTGATGCGCCAGAGGATCCGATCTGTCCAGGCTGGTTTCCGCTTCTTGCCGCTGAGCAAACCAGAGGCAAGCATTGATACCACAGGTTGAAAATGAATTGAATTCTCTGTTTTTTAATGCTTATCTGACATGTCACATACCCATTCTTATACAGGAATATTGGAAACAATGCTGTTGAGGAATACAAACCGGACACACACATACACAAGCAGTGCAGTGCAGAGTTATGCAGTACCTACAGTGTAGCATGCTGTGGAGAAACGATGGAGTGGACAGTACCATCTGACATGGTTTTACAGCTCAAATATACACACACTCACTATAAAAAGCAACACATACATTATGCAGGAACAAACAGTGGGGTGCTGGGTGCTGGTGGGAGCTGTCACAAGTCTAATGAATTTGCAGATCATGCCTGAAATTCATCATGGTCATTAAGTTTACTAAACCCCTTTGTGTCATTTACACCAGTGTCTCCAGTTATTTTGGCATTGTAGGTTATATGTATATATAACCCAACCTATGTATAAAATAGCCAGGGCATATCTATGGAGACACCCACCTTGGCGGGTCTAGCTCCCTGTACCAGGACCCCAACCAGACAGAGAGCAGCCCCCAGGTGAGGGAGGTGAGGAGGAACAGGAGGGTGGTGCTGCAGCGCTGCAGGGGCCTGGGTCTGTACATGGTTAGGGGCAGCGCCACAGTGCTCTTTCTGAGAGAGACACATATATGGCGCTAGTGTCAGGAATGGATATGACTCACTGAGAGAGCTGCTCCCAATTGCATCCATACATCAGGGTTTAGTGCTTTGGCTGCTTTGGCTTCCTGTTCAGTGTGTCTCAGGGGTTATTTGTTTAATTTCAAGCAAAGATGTGGAGACAAAAAAAGCTTTTAGGAAAAGGAGAAATAGTGCAGCAACTAAGAAGTAAGGTAACGTGGGAAATGCGACACAAAAAAAAGTGGTGCGTCTTACTTAAAACCAAACCATGTCTTCGGAGAACTGTGCAAAATTTAAATGCAAACAAGAGCACAGATGAACTTTGGCTGCATGTTTGGGGAGGATGTGTCCATGTCAGTGAGTAACACACTTGTCTGAAGCTCACATTACCTGGTATCATAGGTGTCAGAGTTACGGTCAAACTTGTAGGTGGGTTTAAAATTTAATGGTCCTTCCTCAAATTCCTGCAGGAATTGTTCCTTCTTCTTCATCATGATGAGCTGCAGAAAAATGAAATAAGTTCACAAGTGTGCACCATATAGTAGTGTGTGTGTGTGTGTGTGTGTGTGTGTTTGTGTGCTCATTTCCGCACATCACCTGGTCTCTGTTCCACAGTAAATTTAGCCGTCCGCTGTTTATGGACGAGCGGAGGAAGTGCAAGCCATGGTCTGCGATACGGAAGTTCAGGTCGCCAAACCAGAACACCACCCTAAGTGAAAGGGACGGAGCCTCATTTTACCTGCTGTACAACAACCGTCAGTGAATACATCTCAAAGTGCGAATGTGTGTGTGTGTGCGCTGACTTATGGTCCAGGATGTGTGGGGTGTCGCTGATGTCAAAATCTTGCATATCAGGATGTACTTTCCGAACTCGTCAACGGCTGCAGGCGTAGTTCATGTGAGCTGCTAGGTGGCAGTTGAGGAAACACACCATGTGGCGTGAAGGAAGCACAGACCTCCTCCTTTATTACCCTGACACAGATAAGCAGAGGAGGAGGAATATAATCAATGAAGGATAAGTGGTTTACAGAGCTCACCTGTCGTTTAAAGTCTTACAAGTGCTTGCCCCAGTGTACCAGTTTCACCATTGAGTGCCCTTTGTTTGTCCTTCATTTCAGTCAAAAGCTGTTGTATGTTCCACTAAACAAACACAATGGGCCTTTCATGGCGTCTTTAAACTCTACAGCATCTGATGCCAGTGGGTTCCTGGTGTGCATGATTGACAGTTGTTTTGTCTGTGAAGCTCAGGGCCAGCAGTTGCTCCTGATGATTTCCTGCAGTAGCCGAAGATGCGGTGCGGTGTGGGTGGTCTGGATGTTTCTTATGGGAGGTGGGAAATTGTTTTGGCGAAAACCAGCAGCAGCAAGCCACCATCCTCCCACTGATGTAGCCTAGACACAGATAGAGATGGTGAAGATTGAGTTACAATTATGTAAATGCTATATCATGGACTGTACTCTTGTATCATATGAGTATATACAATATACAACTAAAAACAAGATATATTTGCGTCAGAGATACGACAAATACAATGAAATCTTAATCTCAAAAGTATGAATGTGTATGTTTTATGCCCTTTTTTTTCTAGCAGTAGCCCTCAGGATACTGTTTTGCTTCTACATGTTAGCTACATTTTTCTCACACACTCTTATTTACAAGGCCACACACAGTACTATTTCCCTTTTCCTCCTTTGTCTGCTCTCACCTTCACAAATCTCTTGGTGCTTATTGTGTCCATCAAGACGTGGCTCAGGAGTCCTCTGCTAATAAGTCCGAGATGAACCTCACAGGGTGGTTCCACCTCCTGCAGACTGACACACACACACACACACACACAGCAAATGGCAAATACGGCGCATTTGTCTTGTAGTCCCTGCCCTGTGGTCTGGTGTAACAAATTAAATTCATTTCTTCCCCCCTACATTTTTGTTTGCTCACCCAATCACATAGAGATCTGTGAGTTGGACATCTAGTTGCAACAAAGGTGACATCTTGAGAGAGCTCTGCTGTGGCCGCATTCAGGTCACCATGTACGGCCTTGACGGTAACAGACATTATTTTTCATTTTTCAAAAATACAGAGAACATTAACAATTTACTTTTTTAACATCCACATGTTTCATCTTATATGAATACATGGAAACACATCAGGAGGTGTGGAAAGAAACCCAGAACATAAATCTAATTTCAACTTGTCCGTTTTTTGTACCTCATGATCACCTTAGTTTAGCTTTTCACGACATGGCTTCTATTTTTGTGGTGCTGAAAGTAGCGATCATTTCCAAGAACTCAAACCTTTCTCTGTGTGCGTACATCTGTAAACTATGTATGCATGAGTAACCGATGTGCATGTGTAGGCCTGAATATCTGTGGGGAGGTAGTGCCCATGAGCTGAAATGCTTAGATCAGTGGTGGGACACTAACCCGCTAGCCTGGTATTGGAACTCGCGCTAAGTCTATGCGGGTCAGCAGCTGGGTCAGGCAGCACAGGCGGAGGCATCTTGGACCTTGAACTCCTGAGATGCCGAGAGCTGCTGCTGTCTGGCCTTGCATTGGGATACTGTCAGGAGATCCATCTTTGGATTTGGGCTGGAAAGGGTCTTTCAGCTCTTCTTGTTACTTATCTGTCCTACAGGTCAGGGAGGGTTATTTAAGATTACTCAGATAAAAAAAATAGAGATTCTTGTAGTACAAGGCCAAACAAGCAAAATCCAGTGGACCAAATGTTTTGGCTTGATTCCTCCTCAAGACTTCTATGGTTGATTTGGTTGCAGCCATTTGATCTTGAAACCTCCACTCTGCTGGAAGTATGAATTCTTTCCTTGATGATAAAAATCTCTGTGTCGCTCAGGCAGATTCTACTGGGTCGTCAAACTGACCAGGATGGGTAGAAAAACTCAAAAGCCGGGGTGAGGTGCATCTGTGTTGGTGCGTCCTTTCAGTGGCGGAGCCCTATTGTGATCGCATGATTGCTTAGCGACTGACAAAGCTGTGGGGTTGACTCAGGAATGTGGACAAGAGTGAGGTCGATTTGATCTATAATCACTGGCATGTGAACATGCATGTGTGTTTGTCTTTAAGGGTGCCTATACGGTCACAGGAGTAGAAGAGGGAGGACTGAGGGCTGATCCTCCATCTTTGTGAGTATTGTTCCAAACAGCGGGCAACTGTTTCAGATCCTAAAGGGTTTACTACCAGCGCTCTCTCCATCAATGAGTATACTGAACAATGTATGTAACCCATAATCACTTAGCCAGCCATTAGTGAGAGGACGTAGGCACAACAGCTTCTTTTGACTCATTGAGCTCTCATATAGGTGAAAGGTTATCTTTGTAAACCCAGGAAAGTGGGGTTAAATGGGGTTTTAATCTCTGACACAAATGTTTAGTTTTTTTATTATTACAAATGCTTAAATAACTTTACGTCATTAATTGACAATCAACTCAAGGCATTTCGTAATACATTAATGGTTTAAGATTTTAAAACCATGAATGTGGTGAGATAATACTTTCAACTTTAGATGACTTAGCCTCAGAGTTAAGTAATCCCGTGTCGGAAAAATTGTTGTATTTGTTGTTTTTATCATTTAGGATGCTGGACTATATTCATCATAATAAAATTATTTTTATCCAGTATGTGTATAGTGTTTTGAAATTAAATTCCTCAGAAGAAATTTTCAAGACCAGCTTGCAAATTAAATTTTACCCCTCTGGTGCCACTGATAATCTGACTAAACAGTTTTTCACACATTTGATACGGTATCTAATACGTAACTTCC